>NDGN011316574.1:0-24621 GCA_002564285.1 Tympanoctomys barrerae | reverse complement strand
TCAGACCCTTGCACTTGCCAGGGAAGCACTTATTCCACTGAGCCATCTCCCTGGCCCCTTAATAGAGGTTTTTGTTGTTGTTGTTGTTTTTGACAAAACTGATTTTTATAGCAGAGAAAGTTCCATCTTTCATGGATATCATCTTTTTTTTTCTTTTCTGAGATGGGGTCTTGCTACATAGTTTGGGACAGTCTTAAGCTCACTATGTAGCCCAGGCTGGCCTCCACTGATGGCAAATGCCTGAGCCTAACAGCACCACCAAGCTCAGCCATCCTTCTTTTTTACTAGAAACATGTGCTTCAAAACCTAAAAAGTACATTCCTGAATTCAGCAACTAAATACTGAGAAAAATCTTACCCTAGAAAAATTTTCACACGAAGTTCTTTTTTAGTCCTGGAGACTGCCTTCAATGTGGTAATTTCTGCATCATACCAAAATCCTCTTTTTGATGGATTTTCTACATTGTAATTAACCATTACCACATCACCAACATTTAGTTCATTCCATTTCAAAATGGTTCTAGCTCGTGGTCGGAGATCCTTTACATTCATTTGTAGAGTACCACTTTCTGGATATCTGAGGAGAAAGAATCACAGAGCATGGTTTATAGTCATCGCCAATGCTGACTAAAATTATATGACACACAGACGAACCTAACCTGCAGAGCTTACAACAATCTGAGAGAAAAGGTAAAACAAGTTGCACCAATCTTTAAGCAGTGAGTATTTTATGCTGGCCTCTTGCCTTTCCCATAGTGATAGCAGGCCGGTTTCTATGTGAGCATGAATGCTCTTGCCCAGCTTCTACAGGCCTTGCCGATTAAAGTCGCTTCACAAAATGTTGGGCAAGTGTACAAGAACCTGGATAATATTTACTTTAAGAAATACACTACTTCTCTAGAATACACTATATGTAATATATTCAGTAAAGTATCACGGTTACATTCTGGATGTTCTGAATGAAGCTCTACACTTCTGTTATGGACTGAACTTAAAGGCTTTCACACTGAGCTACATCCTTAGCCCTATAAGGCAGGGTCTTGCTAGACTGCCCAAGCTGAGCTCACACTTGCAGTCCTCTTGCCTCAGCCTCCCTGAGTGCTAGGATTACAAGCATGCTTAGCTAAGACTATATATTCTAATGACATTTAAACAATAAACATTAAGAATTTTAGTTACCGAAATAAAGTAACGCTTATTAGTCTTAGACATTTATTGTTAGCTAAAGGGTAAGAAAACAGCAAAAATTCTTACATTTTAACTAGCATTTAAGAATTCTTTCACTACTACTAAATACTGACCTCTCTCTGAGAAACCAGTTCACTGAGTTCTATTATTTGTGTCATTTGCTTTATGCATAGTAAGGATACAAACCTATCATGTTCCAATAACCTCCATTTTCTCAGGAAGAAAAGGATAAGATTCTTGGTTTTTTATGTGTGTGAGACAGGGTCTTGCTAAAATATTTAGGCTGGCCTTGAATTCATGCCAATCCTCCTGCCTCAGCTCCCGAATGGTGGGCTTACAGGGATGTGCCACCATGCCTCCCCCATTTCATTCAGTACTGAGGACTGAATGCAGGAATTACATAGCTTTTTAGTTTGGAACACGGTAATTAAATCACTCAGGCTGGGCTCAGACTTGCAGTTCTCTAGCCTTAGCATCCCACAGTGCTGGAATTACAAGTATGCTCCACAGTTCCTCTTAAAATTCATATTCTTATATATATCCAGGTCCCTATTTACATTTTTTAAAACACCCCCAAAAATCCATTTAATATTTACTTGAAAGAATTCTAGCAAAATCTTGGCTTTACAATGTTTTAGAACATTCTTTAATATTAGATCTAACTTCTTGTTATCATCAGGCCAAAAAGAGCAAGTAACAGTTCACACTGGCTTCTATAAAATTAAGACCCGCTGCTGTCTTTTGTGTATCACAAAGCAAGTTAGTAACATCTGGTCCCCATCTCAAATGACACAATCTATTGAGGTAGGCCAACCTGCCATAGCAGTGGTTCTCAAACTGCTCCTCAGCGCCACAGGATCAGCACTGCTTGGATATATGTTAGAAATGCACATCTTGGGGTTCCACTTTGGACTGTGTCACAAACTCAGGAAATGGAGCCTGTGATCTCTCTCTGTAAGTCCTTTCAGTAACTCTAATGTGTGTTTTAAGTTTGAGAACTTCTGTGGTGAAAGAATATGAGAATAATTAAATACTACACCATAGTATGACAGCATCAACAAAGTAGAAATTAGGGGATGAAAAAGTTAACACTCAACCAAAAACGACAGGTTCAAATGAAAGTGCGTCTAAAGTTGGAAACTGCTTCTGCAGCTAGTCTTAGTTCCTCCAAATCAAACAGGACTACACAAGCCTATGACTGTCACAGTACACAGTATGGTTAAATTCTTTAAAATAAATGGATATTAGTTCAACATTAAGATCTCTAACCACACAATTTAACCAAGTCTGCAAGTTTCAACTATTGGGAGGCATCTAGCATTGGCAGGGGTTCTCCAAGACTGATTCTTTCATTCTCTCTGAGCTGAAACTCCCTTTGAGAAGCCTTCCAAACAGGCTCTGCTCACACAATACATGATGGGGCATGTGGCATTTTAATCCTTAGAAACCCCATGCTGTCTCCATAGCTCTGACATAAGAAAGAAAAGATACTTGATCCTGAATCTAAGGTAAATTTTAAAATCTTCTATGAAATAGTACCATGAAGATACCACTATTCTCCAAAACAGACCTATTTTTCAGTGTAAGTCTTGTACTTCTTTTGGTGTTTCTAAAAACTAAAATAAGACCTTCAAGTTGCTTTAAAAAGAACAAAAAGAAGTATCAGTTGCTCCTACTTTCTCATTGTTATGTATACATAACTTTAATGTCCATGCTTTACTACCTCCATCTATTAATCCCAGTTTTAAGCAGTCAGACCTAAATATAGAAGTTTCTAGCCCAAAGTCTGATGTTTACACAATCATGCTGTTTCATATGGTTCTGTGAAGAAAAAGAAAAAAAAAAAGACAAAACCCAAAATCACCATGATGATGAAATAGACCTTTTAAGGTTTTTCTAATTCTGAAGTTTCAATTCAATTTCTGTCTAGATATTCTTAAGGCCATAAGACAGAAAAACTGTTCTATTTTAGATAAGATTATTTTCTCAGCTGCTATGAAAGTTACAGTCGACTTTATGATATTATCACTCCAGTTTTAAAATAAAGTGAAAGCCATGTTTCAATGGGAAATAATTCTCAACTTGCCTAAATGTGCCAAAATCACTTAGATTGGAAATACTTTGAACAAAATACAGAACTTGTATGTTTTCAAATTATGTATATGTAAATCATGTTTATATGGAGATAAAGCAAAATGAGTCATTCTATACATGAAAGTAGGGGAATTTAATCAGAAATGTATACCATTGAAGACAGAATTATGAAGTAAATGAAATGTACATATATTCTTTATATATGTGCATACACATACAAAAAATGTCTATAAAAGATATGTCATAATAATTTTAGCTAAAAACACAGTGGTTCAAATGCTAGATTGAAGGAGAAAAAAATAAAACCAGAAGATACCATAAAATTATTTTTAAATAAAATCAAGAATGTGTCCAGTGCTCAAATATGTAATATCAAAGTTAAATTCCTTGGGCACTTTCATCTGCATGTATCTTACCTCGTACTAGTATTCCACCCTTAAACTTTCCAATTCATGTATGCAACCCCTCCAACCCAGATGTGTCAGAAGCAGTGAAATTCATATATCCCAAAGCAAGTCTGACATTTCCTAATACACTGATGCTATGTGGTATCCAGAAGAAACTTTTTATGATCTCAGAAACTTAGCAATCACCCTTAATTCCTCTGACAAAGCCTCTAGAAACTTATGAACTCCTTACAGTACACTGTTAACACTTCTTCAACGTAACTCTACACCCCAAGTTAAGATCTTCGGTTCTTAGACTAATGCCAAGGTCCAAATTACCTCTGTTTTTAGGATGCCTTTCAATCCTTACCTGATTTTTGCCAAAGTAAGATTCTAAAACACAGATCTACTTAAAATATTATTTGATAGGTATGGGAAAATGGATACATTCATACATTGCTCAAAGGACTACAAAGTGGCACTTCCCCAGCCCTACCCCCAGTAGAGGGAGAATGTAGCAAACAAGCCACAAAACTGCTCAGATATTTAACTTTCATTTAGGAATTCCACTTGTAGGAATCCATCCCAAACATAAATAACAAAAATCTTCCAGGAGAGGCATTTATACACAAATGTATTATATAGCTGCACTATCTGTAATGCTAAGACTATAAAAGTGAAATGTTCACAATAGGCAATCACATAAGGTAACATGACACAGCCAGGTGAGGTGGCATGTACCAGTAATTCCAGCTATTTAGGAGGGCAACTTAACAAGACCTTGCCTTAAAATGAAAAACAGGGCTGAAGACATGGTGGGAAAGCACCACTAAGTTAAAACCCAGAAACAGCAAATGAAACAAAAAAGATACAATTATATAACGGATGGTTATACATCTACAAAAAAGGAATGAGGGATGCATGCTATGAAGTGATTTCCAGGATATAGTTAAGTCAAAAAGCAACATTCAAATAATAGGAGTAGTGTATTATTTTCTATCTAGGTATATAAGCTAATGCAAGAATCTATGAGGTTCAGTTTCTCTTATTGTACCTTGTTTCCAAGTTTAAAATATTTCACACGATTACAAAACAAACCAAAATGTTACAAATTCCTTAAAATTAAAAGAAAAATCAAAGAAACACAATTGATGGTATAACTACATTGAGAGGAACTCTTGCAAGTGATTTGGATAAGTTGACTATACAGCCCAAATGATGTACTTTCTAAGGACAAAATAGGAAAAGAACACTTTCAGTAACCATACTGTTCATAATACTAGTACTTCTAGTTTGAAGCTACTGCATAAATTAGGATAATACAAAAAATTTATGGTAATATTAGAAACCATTTTTGGCATAATAAATATGAAATTAAAGATAGTAAGTTACAAGCCTTTATAAAGTTCTTCGGATATATCGGTATAAACAGTACATATTAGTAAATTTCAGTATTGCCTATCTGTCCAATGAAAAGGCCTAGAAACATAACCAAATAAGTCATCAATTCAACAGCCTAGATTATGTGCTTCGAATGTAACTTCTAACCAACTGGAATTCCTTAAAAACTATCTGAACCCAGGGATGGGGCATCCTTTTGTACCTGAACACAAAAGAAGTACTCAACAACTGTTAGGTTAACCAGAAGGAGCCTCCACAGACAAGAATGAGGACAACTTGAGCAATAAAGATGGCAACTGAAGTAGATTAAAACAGGAGTTAAGACCCATTTTGAGTTTGCACTAATACTTAAAAGTAAAATGGCCGGGGTCAGGGAGATGGCTCAGTAGAATAAGCACTTGCCTGGCAAGCGCAAGAGCCCGAGTTCAATCCTTGGTTCCCCCCCACTCCACCCAAAAAAGAAAAGTAAAATGGCAAAAAGTCAAGGACCAAGAGTTTATCCTACACTGGCTAGCTAATGAATGAAGAAAAAAATCACAATGTTTATACACTTAATAAAATAACAAACTTAGGTAAAGATTAACAGTTTCTAAAACCATTAAAGCCAGTAGTACATTCTGTAATGAAGGATCTGGCTGACAATACATGAATTTTATCACTGAAGAGGAAGAAACAGCTAGCAAGTGTCTCCCAATGCCATGCTATAAGCAATCACTATCTCTCAAGTAGTCTCATCCAATAAAAGAAGTTAAATCTAATCAAACTAACTGCTGGCTTTTCAGAAAACTCATTAAGAGAACATATTAAATACAGCTATGGGGATGTAATCAGTAAAATCCATAATGGGAAAGTCACGCACAAGTAAAATAGCATAGTAACTTCAAAGAACAATGAAGGGAAAGAAAAAATTGTAGATTGAGATTTTACCTTTTTTTTTTAAAAACAAATGGGTGAACCTTAGCTTTGCAACTTGAGAAAAAAAGTGGAAGGAGGGGTTTCAGTTTTGGGCATGGAGCCCGAGGCTTTGCACATTTACTATATAGCACTCTACCACTACCACTGAACTACAGCCCCAGGCCTAGGTGTATTTTTTCTACCCCATCTCCTTTTTTTTAGCAGTACACACGGGTTATACTGATGAGTTCTGAAACCCATCGTATACAACCATTCTCACCCTCCCATCATTTCCTAGGTGTTATTTTCAAGAAGACAAATATGGAACTCTGAACACTGACTAGTTATTTGAAATTAAGAAATTTTTAGATTTTATGTGGGATTTGTCAGAATTCCCAAGAACATGCTGAGGTTCAATGATTCAGTAGAATTCACATGACTCTTGTTCAGAGGATAGCATATCACTGTACCCATGATTGATCTCCTATAGCAAAAGCATAACAACAAAAAAAAATCAAAGGGAAAAACACATAGGATGACCAGAGGAAACAAGATACCCTGGACACAAGCTCTAGGAATCCTGTTCCAGTAAAGTCACGCAGGACATGCTTAATTCCTCCAACAAAAAACTGTGACATGTATGAAATGACAGTCTGCCAGACCATGTCCTTAAAGAAATGATATGGGACTGGTCTTGCTCATACCAAAACTTCAAGACCAGCACATACCAAAATTCAAGACTCCCAAAAGCATGTATTCATCCATAACCACAGTGCAAATCCCCAAGGGCCAACCACATAGGCAGAACTTTCTATAGATAGCAGTCTCAGATCTGACAGGTAACTCCTACCTTTAGACTTTAAAAATAATCCTCTCAACTATTTTATCAATTGACTATTTTGAGAAGCAGTTGTTAAGGGTGAAGGGAGAGGGCCTGGAACCAAGGTACTAAGAGCCCTGAGACTCCGATGTTGGTCAACTGTGGGAAAAAATAAGAAGGGTTGGGATGAAAAAGCATCACAGTATGGTACAACTGACAAAGTCTTGGCAAACACAATAGCACACTCAAATACAGCGATACAACCAGAGTTCCACATTAGAGAGAAACTGTCAGGCCTCACAAGCCTTGTCATAGTTAGCTACTAACTGGGCTATACCATGAAAGAGTTCAAATGCTGCCATAATTTTTTAAGTGCTATGGTTAAAGGACAACAGCTAACTTGACTCCTTGCAGCCAGCCAGTAAAATTCTTTTGAAGGGAGATACAAGGAGTATACCCTGTAAGGCCAACAAAGCCACATGTATCATTTATGCAGGGCATGATGGCCCACACCTATAATCTCAGCACTGGGGAGGCTGAGGGCAGAGGATTGTCATGAGTTTTGAGGCCAGCCCAGGAGGCTACCTACAGAGTTCAAGACCAGCCTGGACTGTAGAACCAGAGATGCCTCAACCCAAGGGGGGAGGGTATTTATGATTGAAATAATGTACAGACTAGGACTTTCTTCAAAATAATCCAATCAGTGCTCAAGGATGTTGTCATAGATAAAACTGGTCATACTTTTTGGTTTTTTTTACTAATAGACAACATTAATTTTATTTGCATTTATTTTATGCTTAATTTATTACTGTGCCATAAGTTTTTTGTTTCTTCAGTTTCTTCTGGGATATCTTTTTCTTCTGTGCAACTTTCTTCTCTGGTTTAGGAACAATTTGTTCTTTTTCAGTAAGGATCATCTCAATAAGGCAGGGGTAGCTCAAGTATGGATTAATCTGGTCATGAGCTCTGTCAGTACAGTGGCACATCTTGGGTGCTTTGTTCACCTGGATATGTACAATAACCAGAAAATCTACATCTAAACTCTTAAGCTCAACATTACTCTCTGCATTTTAAGCATGTGTAGCAAAAATTCAGCACTCTTTTTGGGTCACCAACCCTGTGCCCAGCCCCCACTGTTTGGTTTGGGCACACCTACCAACTCCACCATTGTAACACCGGAATGGTACACAACACATTGCTTCTTTAATGTGACATCCTTCAGATATTTGGCCTTTCGGATACGCATACCCTTAATGGCCTGGGAAGTTTCATGTGTGTTCTGAAAGTGAACGTGAAGATTTCAGCCTCCTGATTTGCATGATTTTGTGGGTCAAGAGAGTAGCGAACCATTTTTACAGGTCACCTCAGGCCGCTCACAGGAAAAAGCAAAACTGGTCATATACTGATAATGAAGTTTGAGAACAGGCTCTCAACTTCTGCATGTTTAAAGTTTTTTGCTTTGTGAGACAGGATCTCCCTATGTAGTTCAGACTGGCCTTAAATCCATTATGTACCCTAGCCAGACCTCAAATTCACAGCTATCTTTGTGTCTCAGCCTCCTGAGTGCTGGAATTATAGTTGTCTACCACAACCAGCCTGAAGATTCTGATAATAAAATTACAATGCAAATTTAAATCTAAACACTAAACAAAAGTGGCTCTTCCAATTCTTTTAACTGCTTTTCCCAAATGTGTACAAATTCAAAAAGTAAAATTCAAGATTTATAATAAGGCAGACAAAATTATTTTCCATTTTTACCTATTTCTTAATTACTCTTTAAGTGAAATGCTTTTATTTTGGCTTTTGAGCTATTATTCTACCCATTCCAGTTTATTTGCTTCCGATCTAATTCTCCTACCAATAATAAGTACAAAGAACTGGTCTAAATAGTTTCATAGATTTAGAACTGCCCTTAAGACAGTAGTGGGAGCCATTATGTACCCTAAAAATTAGTCTGTGAAAATCTTTTTACTGTGTTTACTATATAATATTCACAATTAAGTAATGAAATATGCTTTAGTTTTATTTTTTCCACAGTCTATTTCCCATTGAGCATCTCCCTGCTGTTAGGTTGCTAGTTTCCCATGTGTATATTACTAATTTGCAGCCATTCTGCCACAGTTGTAAAACTCCTATATTCAAGTATTTCAGGCCCTCTACTAATCTTTTGGGCTTAAATATCTCTTCGAGAACCTTCTACCTTATTAAAACCTTCTACCTTATTAAAACTTGCCCAGTAAGCCTAGACCTGTTTCATATTGTAACCCTGGGATCTTTCTACTACTTGTGTTGAACTCTATTTCCTGGATATCATGCTTTCTTTTTTTCTTTAAAACCTAAGTAGGGTAGAGTGGTTAAAAAGGTCTTCAACAAATTAACTAGGCTCCTGTTCTGGTCCTATTCCATATGCCTACCTCCAAGTACCTAGTGAACCATGGCCCGAGTCTTCCCCAAGTTCTCCAGTGCCGACTTACTTGCTTTGCTCACGCTTTCGTGTACCTAGGTTTCAGTTTTCTCTGGACTGCTAAGTTAGATACAACTCATTCAACTTTGTTTTACACTCCAAAATTTTCTTTTCATTTTTCACTTTTTTGTCCTGGGGATTCATGCATATATTCTTTTACTATCTTCTAGGAGGGTACAGGAAGAAATGGAAATATGGACTTTAATCTGCATGTTTACCTGGAAATTTTTATTCATCTAGTTTTACTGTACCACGTATTCTTTATACCCTAGCTCTATTACCCTATTCTCAAGAAGCACTGTATTTCCTATTTCTTGCTCTTTATCCTTTCCATCCTACTGTTCCCCATTAGAAACACAACTACTTCCTACATCCTGTACCTTACTCTCAAAGCTTATCTGCATATTTCTATCATCATATTTATACTGGGAAACAATGAGCAACAGGTACCATGTTCAAACTTCAGGGTTCCTGGAACATACCAAGTCTACAAATGTTTGGAAATACAGTATGCCCAAATCATTAAGAAAGATATGCTTTTATATAACTGAAACTCTTACTCAAGTACATAAACTATGACTGGTAGTCTTGAGAAAGATCTCCTAGATTCTACTGCCTTGTCTTCCTCTTAAGACTCCTTTAAATAAGCAGTGTATCAGTCTGTTTTACATCACTACAACGAAATAGATGAGGCCAGGTAACTATAAAGGTTTGCTCAGCTCATAGTTGTGGAGGTTTCAGGGGGGAGCGGGGGGTATGTGACATGTTCTCTGGTAAAAGCCTAACAACGGAATTGTCAAAAGGATGCATCACAGCAGCAGTGGTGCATGTGAGAGGACGAAATCACATCTTGAGACAGGAAGGCAAGAGAGACAGGGGGCGCCACAACTTCTTCCAATAGCATACCCACAATGGATGTAGGGACCATGCATCGGGTTCTACCTCTTGAAGATTTAACCACCTGACATCAGTGACAATGGGGAGCCAAACTTCCAACACAGGAACTCTTTGTGATACATTCAAATCATACTCAAATCACTGCAGGGGGAACACAGAATTTCATGTAGAGCTAACAAGAGAAATTACCTATGTGTTTCTAAAAATAACACTATAGGTAGCTAAACTCTCAATTATAGGTAGCTAAACTTTCAAAAGAAAGTCTATTCTAGTGTAGGCAGTTACCAACAGCATTCCCTTCTCTTGAGGTTTAAAGTGTACCTGAAGAAAATCATTGCAAATTAATCCAAGTAACTGACTTCTTCCCGCATTTGCACTGTGGAAAACTGTGTGCTAATTGTATTAAATATTTTGGTACAAATGGAAACAAACAACTTCTAGAACAGGGTTTACAGTATTCTATATGGAAATACAAAAAGAGAGGGGTCTACCAAGGTCAGCTTTACTTATCACTGTGCAAGAGGTTAATTATTTACAGAAGAAAGAAACAAGTCATTCCTCTTTCACTTGTAAGAATGAATCCCTGGTTCTCAGCAAGATATTATAAGCTATAGCATCTTTGAGAGTTTACAACCACTTTGGTGAGATAAAGTCTATGTTCCAGTAAGCCTTATATATATCTGAATCTTAAGTTTTCCCAATAAAACTTGCTTTGTTCCACGTACAAGTCTTTGACATACCCTCTAGAGTATATGCTTTTGGTTATCCAAACTAGCTGACATTTTTACCAATTAAAAGCAAAAATTAAAGCTGCCTTGTTCCATTTTTTAAAATAGGTGTACTATATAATAGTGAAACTACATTTTCATAGGTGCTTGCAGACTAATAATTCTAAACACTCCAATTGTATTAAGCAAGGCAGAATCAATTAAACTTTGTTATTTCAAAATATGGTTTACTATACCTAATCTGTTTAAATAAGGACACCATTCATCTGCAGGCATGTTTTAGTTCAGCAAATGTGTAAAGAAAGCACACAGAAAAAAGAAAACACTTCTTATTTTGATAACAAAGTTTCATATCTTAAATTTAGAGGTTTACTTGCAGACAATTAAGCAAAAATGCTTATAGTGAAGTTTTACATACTACATGGAAAGATTTTTTTTTTCTGCTGTATTTAGGACAGTCTACAGGGTCTCACTACACAGACTGGATTAGTACTGATTCTCTTGTTTGCAGCCTCCCAAGTGCTGGGATTACAGGTACACACCACCACGCTCAGTCTCAATCGTCCTCTCAGCATGTCCTGAGGACGGGCCGACCACTGCACGCAAGGGATCAAACCCTGGCTGCTTTGCTCTGCCTAAGCAGGCGTTTTAGTCCACTGGGCTATCAAGCCAGCCTTATGGAAAAAAATTTTCAGAACACACTAAGAAGTGAATACTTATTTTGATAATAGTGGAAACACAATTAGGTTAAAGTACCTAGGCCAAAAATACATTAATTACAAGTATTTGACAGTATTTACTAAAACATATTTTTATTTATTAGTTTTAATTAAAAGGCAGAAAGTTTGCTTCTATTACTATTAAGTATTTTTCAAAGGTACAAAGAACATCAACTAAGTAGATATTTACAAAGGAAGAAATAGAAAAACAGCAATAAAGGCCCAGAATTCAAACCAAATTCTCAAACTAACGCCTAAACTGTAGAATCTGAGAAAACTACTTTTCACTAACACTGAGTAAATTATTATTTTCTGTTTTTGTTTTCGTTTTTTTCTATTTTAGGGACGGGTCTACAGAGTGTTCAGGGTCTCACTACTAGATCGGACTCGTAGTCATCTGCCTGTTTACAGCCTCCCAAGAGCTGGAATTACAGGCCGGCGCCACCATGCCCAGTCTCAAATGCCGCCTCAGTGCACCCTGGGGAGCGAGGCCAGCGCAGTAGGCCTGGGATCCAACCCTGGCCCCTGTTCCTGCTTGCAGGCACTTTAATCTGCTGAGCTACTTGGCCAGCCCTACTGAATAAATTATTTAACATCCTTAAGCCTGTTAGTCTCACTTTAAAAATTAAAAACTATTTACTTCACTTTGAGTTTTCAAGAGAATTACAGAAGATAATCCAGGCAAAGAACTTGTATACTGTTTGACATGTTATTTTTTACTAGATTAAGCTACTATAATTTTGGCCTCACTACGAAACCTTCCAACTATTTATTCTAAAATTGCAATTTTGCTTACCTACAGTAAGACAATTATTCATTCTTAGGATGATGTAGAAATAAAGAACTTTCCCTCTTCTTTATGTACATAATTTCTTATCCAAAGGTTAAGATTTTAAAATTTTTCTGCGTCATAGAAGTCAACTAGATTTTGACAAAAAAACAGGTCATCAGCAAGAAATTTTCTTAAATTCACCTTTTTAACTGGCCTGTATGAGCCAGTGAGACAGGTCAGTGGTCTAAAGTGCCTGCTTAGGCAAGCTGAGGCAGGCACAGGGGACTGTCGGCCACACACACACACACACACACACACATACAAAATTGGCCTGTAAGACTAAAATGTATACATTACATCATTGGTAGTAAGAAACAAAAGATTACAAGTGGTACTGTGTTGAAACAGTCTCTAAAAATGAAAGCACAAATTATATGATTAAGAGCTTTGTCAATGTTTTAGAGAAACTTTTACTTAGTTGAAAGTTTATTCATTTTATTGTAGTGAACAGACACTGAACTATTCCATTCACTGACATTTCAAAGAAAATAATTTTACAATCAGGAAAATTTTAGACCTAGTTCACTCCTAACAACTTCAGGAAGATTGCTGCAACAGATAACCTTTGAGCAATGAATTTTAAAACAAACCAAAACTAGCTCTCAGAACAAATAATCAACCATTATGTCTCCTACTCAGGAATTAGTAAATCTCCTATAAATATATTATGAGTATTCACGTTCTATGCAAGGTTACTGGGTAAAGACTGCATAATGCAGAAATGGTCCCTTAAAAGTCACTGACAGATCACTTAGCTTAAATGAACAACTAAATTCTAACAATTTTGTCTATATGGAAAAATAAAACATCAACTTAGTCTTGTACGAAAAGATACGAATGTTCAGACTGTTTAGATACTGTGTACATTATCACTGCCATTTAATAAAATACATTTATCATTTTAGATGAACTGTCACTTAATAACCCATCTCCCTCACACTGCTCTTTAGTGATGGGTCCTCCTAGCAATGGACAAGGAGGCTAGGTCAAAAATAACTTAGCACTGAATGGTTGTGAAACCTGAGTGCTTGTCAGAATTACCCAGAGGATTTTTAAAGAACAGACTACTGGATTGAGCCCAGGAATTTGTGTTTTTAACAAGTAAGGTTGATGTTCGTAGGCAAAGAATGTACTTTGAGAATCACTGGTCTACTGCAGTATTTTTCAAAGAAAGAGTCAGGGAATAAGAACCTCTGAAAACACCAATGCCTATGACAGTGATGGAAAACCTATGGCACTCGTGTTGCAGCCAGCTCCTTGTTATCACAGAAAGCTTTAAAAGGTTTGCCACCACTGGTCTATGGGGTCCCTCAGATCTATACTAAAAGCACTGATATTTTTAAACTTCTTAGACAACCACAGTTATGAGTACAAACCACCACTGTTGTTACAAAGGCAGGATAAAACTTCTAGCAGACAACATCTGATGGGGTGACCTCAGTTGTTTACATACCTACAGTTTGACTCAACAGATATTGTAGGTGTACTTTTTGCTTTAGATCTCACACAAATAAAAAGCAAGTCTTTAGGTCATTATTTTAATGGCTTATCTTTGAAGGTAATAAAGGTGTAAGCAACTACACATTCCATCTACCATGTTTGGGCTGCCTAATAATATTGTACTGTTGGGGGCCAAGGAGATGACTCAGTAGAAAAAGCACTTCCCTGGCAAGCACAAGGGCCCGAGTTCCATCCCGTTTCATGAAAAAAAAAAAAAAAAACTGTGTTGTTAATTTTGAGGCTCTTGAGTCAACCAATTTAATGAGTAAGACCCTTCTAGTTATTAAGCCTTGATTTACTCATAAATTAATATAATATAGTCCCTCCATGTAGGAAGTTATCTGAGAGCCTGGCACAAACTTATCTAAAGCACCATGATGGGGTTTGATCCCCGGCTTGCCCTGCCGGCCCCAACCCCAGGGAGCACTGAGACAGTGACTGAGACTGGGCGTGTAATGCTTGTGCCTGTAATCCCAGCGCTTGGGAGGATGAAAACAGAAGGATCACTATGAGTCCAATCTGTGAGACCCTGTAGACCCTGTACCAACTACATTAAAAAAAATAATTAAAAAAAAAGCACTATGTGCTCTGCCACAGACATTACCTATTAGAAGTAACATTAAGCGACTGTCCCCTTCAGTCAACATTATGAGATTTCATCAGTAGCCTCAGGGCCTCCATTTTCCCAGGACTATGGTTATAGCATTGTCAATTTATTAGCTGATCCTGAAAAATGTTAATATTGACTTCTAATATTTTAACAGAAAAAAAATGAGAATAAAAGCTGTATAAGTGAATAGCATAATCTTAAAAAATGAGTAAAAAATTTTTTTGACTCTTATTGATCACTTAACAACTATAATTGCCTATGCTTCCTCAATGTTTGCCTCTTTTTTGTTACTCACTTCTGTTTTCTGCCAGAGGTTGCCTTCCAGACAAAGTCCCACTCTGGCAATTTAAGCGTTGGTGAGCTAGAAAAAGAGGTGGCTCTCCTTAGTCAAGTTATATATGCCCTGTAGAATGTACTTAGGAAAAGGTCTTCATAGCTAAATCTTTGAAGCAGCTGACATGTCCATCAACAGATGAATGGATAAAGAAAACGTGTTTAGACACAGTAGAGCACTACTCCGCTAGAATGAAGGACACACCCGAGTCATTTGCAGGAAAATGATGTACTCTGAAACCATAGTATTAAGTGAAATCAGACAGTTTCTCTTATGTGAGAAGTTCACAGTATATATAAATTAAAGAGAAAAATAAAGACAAATAATAGGAAACAGGGAGATAGATCTTTTGCAACTGGGAAGGGAACCAAGAGATGGAGGGAGAAAGGGGAAGGAGAAAAATTAAGATGTTTTACATGCACGTAGTATCTGTCTACAAGGTACGTACTCATATACTGCAAACATGTACTTATTAAAAATAAAAATTAAGGGCCCGTGAGATAGCTCAACAGACGCCTGCTTAAGCAAGCACAGGGACTGAGGTTCAATCCCCAGTACCACATGCCACACCAGCCCCACGCCCAGCGCAATGAGCCAGCCACAGAGTCTGGGCATTGTGGCACATGCCTGTAATCCCAGCACTGGGGTGGCTGAAAGCAGGAGGATCACTACAAATACAAGCTGCACAGTGAGACCCTCTACCAAATACATAAAAAATAAAAATAAAAAATGAAAATAAAAGATGATTTAAAACAGGGCACAGTAGTACAAATTTAAAATCTCAGCTACTGAGGAGGCTGAGGTAGGGTTGCAAATTTGAGACTAACCTGGACAACTTACCAAGACTGACTCAAAAACTTCAAAAAGTTGGAGCAGAGGGGTTCAGGATATAGCTCAGTGATAAGGTACTATGGGTGCATTCTCTACTACTACACAACATACAAATACACTCACATTCTCTCTCAAGAATCTCCTGGAACCTAGATGTTTGGAGGCTAAGTTTAATACTATTCGTACTGCCAATTTTCCCTTGAAATACTACTAACCATGATGACTGAGCTCTATTGAGTGATAACAGATGTAACAGCAGTCAACAAGAAAATCACAAATACCTATTTTGTATCAAGCACTTGGATGGCAGCTCTCATACCTGTTTTATCTGCACTAAAGCTTGAATGAGAGTTGACAGTCTAATAAAGGACTTAAAGTTGACAAACTGGCCTTCATAAGAAGCCTTTAATGATTCAGCCTATGTTCATCAAGGAATGTACAGAAAAGAAACACCTAATAACAAAACTCTCAAATTTTAGCTGGGTATGGTGGCACATGCCTACAAACACAAAACTCAGGAAGCTGAGGCAGGAGGATCACCATGATTTCAAGGCCAGCCTAGGATATCATAGTGAGTTAAAGGACAAGGCCAGCCTAGATTACATAGTGAGACCCTGTCTCAAAAAACAAAAACAAAAAACCCAAAAAATAAAAATAAAAACAAAACTTAAATTTTAAAACATTTAACATTTCCTAGCATAACTTACTTTTAATGAACTTAGTTTGTTACCTATAAACCTAAAAAGAAAAACACTGATGAAATAATCTAATATGTAGTTTATAAACATAAATATATCTTAAATAAGTGGGTTTTGTTTGGTTTTTGAAACTCCTCTACCTAATAAAGCTCAAGAAGTTTGCATTGTATTATTCTTCATATTGTTCTTAACTCCAAGTACAAAACAATGATACAACAGAATACCTATTAATCTTGATCTGATTCTACAGTTTCATTTTAAGGAATGCATTTCAAGACTGAGAATTCATCTAGTCTGGTAATACATTAGATGTGCAGCTTCTAATAAAACTATTTTTGACCTGGCATGGCAATGGGAGTCTGTAATCCAGGCACTCAGAAGACTAAAATGGGAGGAGTCTGAGATTAGCCTGGGTAACACATTAACAACCCAACTCAAAGAATTAAATAAAAATAGCTTTTTAACAGCTCCATTTAAAACTAACAAACACTAAAAATCCTCCAGAAATTCCAGAGGCAGATTCCTTGATCCCATGTAATATGCTTCCCTCACCTTTGGTAAATGACAGCTTGTTCAAGCTACACTGCTGCACTCAGAGGTTTCAAGATGATCATGCACAGGTTTGCCCAATAAGCAGTTTGCTTTCAACTTACTGTAGTAGGAGAAAAATTAAATTAGTTCATTGAGGGAACTATAGTAGTACTTAATCATTATCAAGGGACGAGAATGACTAAGGTTAAAGCCTACTTAATGTACCCCCAAAAAATGACTTTGAGAAACAGTGTCATGGAAGTAAAAACTGTACTGGGGATAAAGGTCATCTAATTCAATCATAAACTTTATAAATTATCTTAGCAATGCATTATCTCTTTAAGTCTCCCACTGTACAGTAGAAGATGGCCAGTGCTTTACTGCCTACTTAAGGCAAACCATTTCTCTATTTTTATTCTTGTTGTTGTTGTTTATTTTGTTTTGAGACAGGCTCTCTTCTATATAGTTCAACCGAGCATGGAACTCACTTCTTGGTCCAGAATGACCTCCAACTTGTGGTGATCCTCCTGTCTTATCATCCCAAATACTGGGATTATAGGCATCAACGGTCCATTCTCTATCTTTCAGAGACTCAACTGGTAGAAACTTAAAATTATCCTAAAATGCTGTGTTGTGCAAGCCTTCTAGATACAGCCTTTACAATATGAGAGCTATTAGCTGGGTGTACTGGCACACAGCTATCAACCCAGCCAGATTCCAAATGTGAGCCTACCCTGGGCAATTTAGTAAGTTACAGAGACTTTTTTCAAAATAAAAAAGGGTTCAGCTCAATGAGAAAGCCCTAAATTCAATCCTTAGTATACAGTGAGAAAAACAGAGAGGGCAAGATCTGAACCAAGTCCTTCAAGCTCAATATTTAGTTATTTTAATTACTCTTCAATATAATTTTATAGATGCACATTTTGAGAACTACCCTGAACATGCACCAGGTCTTATTGGTATTGTTTTTCAAGCATGGGGCTAGAGGATAATCAAGTAGTGAATAGCCAATTTAGTAAAGTACAACATCACTTATTTGGCAGCTACATTCCACTTAACTCATTTGGAACCTACTCTGCATTGAAAAATACTTGGTACCCCTGTGTACCTTTGGGACTGTAAACCTAGCTACCTAGGAGGCAGAGACAGGAGCACTGGCGTGCTTTGGAATTAACCTGAGCAACACAGCAAGATTATTGTTTTTAAAAAAAGTGTTTTTAAACCTGTTTCATATTGCTGCAAGGCCACAGATTCCTCCAGGTCTCTTCAGTGTATCCTCCATCCAATAAGAACTTGTTTGATGACTTACTGAAATCCAGAGGTATTTTATTATGTTCTTAATTCATTTTTCTAATGACCATGAAGAATAAAACTTTAAAAAGAATTATCATATCCATATCACGTTATAATGATTCTTTCTAGGTTCTTATACCACCAGACTTTTATGACCCAAAATTTTTATCCAGAAACATGACTTTGTCTCACACTGTATTTTACAGTTCTTTTTAAAAATGTAACTGAAATTCACCTTCCAATAAGCCTCTGCTATCTTCTTTTTCTCAAAGCAAGTTCAGCTATCACTGCTGAAGTTGTTGGTACTAACACTTTTATTTTCATCATTTAAAATTACTGAGACCAGGGAGATGGCTCAGTGGAATAAGTGCTTCCCTGGCAAGCGCAAGGGCCTGAGTTCAATCCTCGGTTCCACCAAGAAAATAAAAATAAAAAATAAAATATAATTACTTAGAGCAGGTAATTTTAGTTTTCTTAAGTATTTTGGATTTATATTCTTTTACTATAATTCTTTGCTATCAAGGTAATTTTCCCCATTAAGAAAATTTGCCAAATAAAAACACTGAATTACAATATTTTGGGCACTAATATTCCATCAAACTCAAATATTGGATGGTCTTATTTCAAAACTATCTTTTTTTTGGGGGGGGGAGGATTTTTTTTGGCTGGCTCAGACTGCCTTAATGGTGGGTCTGGTAAGGCATGGGGAACTGGAGAAAATTATCTTTTAAGAGCCTCTAAAGCTGTAAAACTTAATAAACTGTGGTTTATCCATATTACATCTTTATGCTTATGTATCTATTTCTTTTTAATCATTCTTCACAATATTTTTTGCCAATCTTTTCTCCCAATACTAACACTGAATTGAAGAGTGTCACACTGACATAGTTATAACCCCATTACTATTAAGTCACTAAGTTGCCCAGGTTGAATTCCAACATGATCCCCTATCTTAGCCTCGTAGAGTGCTGGGAAACAACTCTTTCATTGGCTAGGATAAGGTTCCAGGCAGTAGTTTTTCTAGTTATTTCTCCAATTCACCCAGATATAACTCAATAAAGAACTTGAACACTTACTTGTTGACAGTAGAGAAGTCTCTCACCACCATAGTAACTTGCCTCTATATCATGGAATGGATAAATCCAGAGACTGCTCACTATCAACAAGTCCACTTGGGATCCTTCCTACACCAGTCCCAATCCACAAGTGTCACAGTCCTGGAAAATCCAGTACTTAAAGACTCATCATGAGTTCTATTACAATCTCCTAGGATTAGAGAGCAGTTTGATGGCTCATTTGAATTAAACAATGTTGACAAGCTAGCCACCACCACAAGAAGTATCCGTAGAGGAGATTTACTTTTGACCCTTTCCATATATCCTGGAAATATGAATTAGTTTCCTAAATAAGTTAAAAATATTTTATTATACCCTTCAAGTTACATAGTAAATTTCATTATAATTATTATTATTTTTTGGGTGATATCAGGGATCAAACTCAGGACCTTGAGCTTGCCAGACAAGGACTTACTTCACTGAGCTATCTCCCTGGCCCCGTATATAGTAAATTTTATGTAAATTATCTTAATAAAAAGTTGTCTAAAATATTTTTAACTCATTCTAATGGTGATTATGTTGTAAAATCCTTTTAAAATATTGCTAAACTATGCATCACAAATGCTAATAAAGAGACAAACCAGAACTCTGGACAGCACTGATTAAGCCAGCTACTGGAATAGTAAACACACTTAAGAGCCAAAGATGACTGCAAATTAAAGGGTCCTCAACTCATTAGATAACTCACCAAAACAAAGAAATGAAAATAAACTGAACATGATTTCTAATTGATTTCCTCAGAAAAGGCTAAAGTAATCTTGAAATGTCTGGCTATGCATCTAAAACAAAAACATGAATGAAGTCCTCAAGCATGAGCACTTACTCATCATACTCGATACGATAAATAACATCTTCATCAGCAGGAACACAGTCTGAATTAGACGTAGAGGGGGCATTGTCCAATTTATGTGTGTTCTCTTTGGAATTATGATTTACATTTCCATTAGTCCTTTTATAAGAACTGCCATTCTTCACTGGAGCTTTGCCACGTGAATGTCCATCAGAAGCTCTAGTAACACTATGTATATGTGCTTCAAACCAAGCACCAAGGCCGACATCTCTGGCATCCACCAATTCATTTACCTAAAAAAAGTTTAAAATCAGTTATTGAAGCTTAATTTCACCTACTGCTTCAAAAATCTTAATATAACTCATGTTATTTGAGAGCTATCATGGCAAACAACACTGTCAGCTACTCATGTTTAAAGTCATTGAAGACATTAGATCAAAATTATTCTGGATTGTGCTGTATTACAAACCTGGTTTTTTACTAACATGAAAATTAACTTTCCTCCCAATTTCACGCAATGAAATAGACTTAATTACTCCATATTCATGTCTACGCTACACTTTTGAAAATACATTTGTATGTTCCCAAGTCATCGAATAAGAATGTCACTAATGAAAAAACAGAAATTTTAAATTAGGATTGTGTTAATAACATTCCACTAATTTCTTCAAAATCCTAAGGACAATTTACATAGTTCAACAGTGAAGTACTAAACAAAAAATAAAATTTGAAACTGAGATCATGCGTAAGAAACAAAACAAAGACAAAACATAAAATCACATGGGACACACTTGTTGTCCTGGCACTCTCGAAGGCTAAAGCAGGCTTACATGTTTTGAGCCCAGCTTGAGCAAATTAGTGATATTCCACCTCAAAATAACAATTTTTAAAGGGGATGGGGACATAGCTCAGTGCAAAAGTCCCTCAACTCTTTATACCAAGCAAGCAAACAAACAAAAAAGGGGAAAGAAAAAGAGTTTCAATCCCCAGCACCACAAGCTCTGCTGACCCCATCCCTAGGCCTGGTGGCACACGCCTGTAATCCCAATATTGGGGAGGCTGAGAACAGGAGGATCACTACAAACCAAACTGCATAGTGAGACCCTGTACCAAATATATAATTAAAGGGGGGGGGCATAAAATAGAAATAGTCAAGACCAATGGATGAGCCAGAACTAAACTATCTAATCTGACAAAAGGAAGGCAGTACATTAAAACACAGGGTACACATCAGAGAATTAAGTTAAGAAACAGAAGCAAATAGGCTAGGATCATATGTATCACTGGGCTTTCTTAGCAGGCACAAAACCCCAGGGTGCTCAATCCTCAGCACCACAAAAAGACAGACTGAAAGAAGGAATGGAAAAACAGAAGAAAGCAAAAGCAGAGGCAGGTTAGGTGGGAAAAAAAGTCCCCTAAAAGACTGTACAACATTGGTCTAAAAGTTGTAAGTCCCCTCCATACAATAACAAAGTGAAATCTCTCACCATTTTTTCTTTTTTCTTGTGTGTATATACACATGTACAGGTGGCAGGGAACTAGGAACTCAGGACTTTTTTATGTTGCTAATTTCATCTCTGGCCCTTGGTACTTTTGGCATTATTCCCAGCTCTTTTCAATTGTTTTGTTTTGTTGTTTTGTTTTGTTTTGTTCTGTTTGTAGACACCGTCTCACTAAGCTCTTAGGATAGGCTTGAACTTGGAATCCTGGATGGGTACCCCATGGTGCTAGGATTACAGGTGTGTGACACCACACCCTCCACACCCTACATTTTTTCTTTAAAAAGCCTTTTAAAAGAAAAACAAATCATCAAAACATGATCATCATCTCATCAAGCTAGCTCTTCACAGCAGACAGTCCACTGAAGGTATGTAATATAATTCTGACAGATGGTATAGGTTAGAGAATATATACTGAAAACTAACAGATGTTTAGTTAACTGCCCAGTGAAAGGCCTGGTATTATCCAACATTCCTTACTTAGGTTAGTCTGACCCTAACAAGCTTATTAATTCCTATTTTAAAAGATAAAAAAACAAAAGCATTAAAAAGTTAACTTGCTCTAGGTGACAGGATTTGAAAACATGTCGAACTTAAAATTTACGCTTTTGACATCATACCAAGAAGCTTGGTATAGTGACAAGATAAATAGGAACTTCAAAGGTAAGTGATGGACTTGGAAATAAAAGCACAAAAACCAAGTTTCCAAATCATGAAAGTGACACAGAAGGTACAGAGTACAGCCAGAATATAACTTTCACTACCAGAAGCACATCTGACTTCAGGCAGTGTATGTAATGAACATGTACTAATGAAATAGCTTGAAAGACTACCAAACACAAGTATGAAGAGGTTAGGAGAAGAAATCTAAGGGCCAACAAGACCAGGTATGATAAAGTATCAGAGAAAGAACTTGTTACAAACTGCGTAAATTAGTTCATGTATTAAACAGACATTAGGTCACTGCTTCCATACCAGTCACTGACAAATTTAGAGATACTTAATTTCTTGTAGGAAACACAGCTAAGGAAAAAAAGGTTTATGTTAACTTGAAATAATAAACTGAGGTGGTCACTATTCTGTCACAGAAAATCAAAATGTATTTTCATATAGCACAACCACATTATAGCAGAGAATTCAGCATATTGTTGATAACAGCAAAAACATATTAAGAAATATAAATGTTTACTGTGCTCCTGACTGTATAGAGCAGTGAAAAAAACAAAGAAATACTGAATTTTGCTATCAAATATAAGAAACTAGCAGGCAGATCTAATACCTAGATACCTCAGTATCTGGCAATACAATTACAAAAAAAAAAACAAAAAAAATCAACCTAAGAATACTGTTCATGCTCAAATATCACACAGAAAAATTTACTAGTTCATAAAGGAGTGGAATTGATCTACAAAGATAACTGGAAACAAGAAGTACAAGTTTTATTATCCTATTAACTAGAGTCAACTATTCACAGTAATGTACAAACAAGTACTCATATACTATGTGAACATACAAAGTATGGCTAAATTTAAATGGGCCAAACTGCATATAACAGATTAATGCTCTTTTGTATAGCCTGAGTTTTGATGGTAGTTAAGAAAAAAAAATATGTATAATTCACATGAAAAGTATACTGCAATCTAGCAGAAACTAAGAACTGAAGAATTAGCCAGAACACAGTGGCAAAAACGAATAGATAACCATGACAAGAGAGGCAAACAATGTATATGTGAAAGTATCTTAACTGTACACAGAATTTTAGCTTACGGAGGTGACAACAAGATTGAGATGATAAATGCCACTGAAAGAACTGCTTCACATTTCCCAGGAAAGGGATGCAAGACCACAGAGGGAAGCACATGTCTGGCCAGAAGGCAGAAGAAACCAGTGAAGGTACAGTCATGAACATTTTTTATGTTTTCCATGGAAAAGGCAGGGCACATAGAAGAAAAAAGTCAAGATTGGCTAATTCGAATAATGTTGGTGGGCTAGCGGCTATACAGGAATATTGTGGTTTAGATGTGGGTTGTACCCAAAACTCTTATGTAGGTGGAAGATGATTGGATCATGACAGTTCTGTGCTTATCAGTGGCTCATCCACTAGTGAGCTCTGTCGCTGAGTATGCTATTGCAAGGTGGGACATGTTGGGAAGAGGACAAAACCTGGAAGGCCACATCTCTGGCCCAGGCTCCTTCCATCTCCCTCTGATTCCTGCAGCCTCACCATTTCTGCAGTGGTTACACTTCAGACTAAAAACATTTGTCAAAATGAACTCCTCCTCCTTTAAGACATAGATGTCGAGGATTATATGAAAAGTGACTAAGGCAGTTGTATGGTACGAGATCCTCGATGATCAGGCCAGAGTATAGGCTCAGTATGCAGAAATTAGGTACAAGAGGTTAGATGGACTACAAACTCAGGATTGGTTGCTTTGTATATGAAAGACAGGCTCACAGGACAAGTTGTTGACTATCTCTAGAAATTAGGAAACGCTTTCAATCCCAGCACAAAAAGAACAAAAACAAGAAAACAACTAGCCCTGAGAACAGTCTCTTCCCATCACCAATGTCCCTCATAGATCATAAAATATACAAGATTTATAAATACATGGAGGTGTTGGTTCTGAGCTGAAGAGTCATGAGGGAAAGCCAATCATACAAATCTACACTTAACACTTTCACAGCTGGGCTATAATCACATCTCACTGCCATTTGGCTCTGAACCATAGTGCCACTCTAGCTCAAGCCAGTGAGAATGTGTTAAGAGATGAATTTATTTTTTTAATAAGAAAGTATCAAATTTATTTCATATTTCATTTTTAAATTAGAGCTGTTGGATAATGACTAACTGAAAATGTATCATCAGAGGTACAGTAAACATTAATAAGCTATTAAATGCTATAGTAAATAAAATTACTGGATCATGCATTTAGACAAGTCATGTTTAATAGTCGAAAGTTCTGGTTATAGTTAATAATTGAAAAATCTTTTAGTCTAG
>NDGN011316550.1:0-21601 GCA_002564285.1 Tympanoctomys barrerae | reverse complement strand
GAAAGAAAGAAAGAAAGAAAGAAAGAAAGAAAGAAAGAGAGAGAAAGAAAGAAAAGAAAAAAAATCTTCGACAAAAAAGCATTGCAATTGTTACATCAGTGGCTAAAGTATTAGGGCTTCTAAACAACATTACTTATAACATTAACTACTACTTCATGCAAAATCTCAAGAAATAAAAGTGTAGCATTGGCTTTCATTATTTTTCAGACAGAATTTAATTAACAGAAAAGCAATTTTTTCCATGAACACACTGTGACCTTTGAAAGTCACTGTATTACTCGTTCATTGATTGAATTCTTATCATAAATTTTTATACGATTTGCAAAATTACTGGAGGAAAGAAAGCAGATAAAACAAATCTAGATGTACAACTTACATGCCAGTCAAGCAAGCACTTTGATTCACATGAAGTCCACTGGCATGCCATTGCTTAGAAAGGTTTAATTATATGTCACTGTTTAAAATTAAAACAATTCTTTTGTGTTTATTTTCCTTTAAACTGCTCCTGTGAGGCATTCACAGAACACTGACACCTAATTTTGGTTAATAACCAAAACTTCAGGGTACCAGTAAATGTATTTTTAAGTGAACATGAGGTCATAGATGTGGTTCAATTTCAGTTCATTTGTAAAAATATAAAGTGAATTTAGTTACCTATAAGTCAATTCACAAACAAAACTTTCAGACAAATTTCTGATATGCTATTTTGCTTAGCATCAAAATCTTAGCCTAATAGAGTTAATCCTTTAAAATTCAGTAATGAAAATCCAATTGTACCCAATGGTTATTTTTTTTTAATTTGTGACAAGTTTAAAACAAAACTTAATAAACTAGAGATTTTAAAACAGTTTGGTGTGTCATTAATGCATAGAATACATGTATATAATAGTCTGTCACTAACACTACTAAAAATAAGTAAATGTACTAAAACAGTTAAAATTTATTAAGAATTATGTATATAAGCTCTTATCTACCATACACCACACCATTTACAGTGTAGAAAATGTCAACATTTATGATACTAAATCATAGCTAAAATGCTACCTCTTATACATACTGTTGTAGTGCACTAATTTCGTAACCGTATCTTGTTGCCACTGAGGTGAGCTCCAGAGCTATGAATGCTGGCTGAGAGCAGCCTGTGGTGCTGCGAATCCTCCTGTGGGTGTGAACAGCTCCTCCCTCCACTACACTGTATCTATCCTTCACCAAAGGATCATCTCTTACGAGTCTCACAAATTTTTTACTGTATATAGTAAATCTAATACACTAAATAAATGCCATTCGACTGCTTGTGTTACCAGCAAAGCTTTGGTCTATGGCAATCTAATCTTAATTTGGTGCATGGTAAAACTTATAGGAAGACCCTGAAACGGGAGTGCTGAGGGGATCTCTGTGACCCCAGAGCAGGCCCAGGGCCACTGCCAGCCCCTGCCATCCCTCTCCAGGAGGAGCAGAGGCTTCTGTGCTTGTCTCCTGTCGCCATTGCTGCCCCCGTGAGCTTCCACACGATGCCAGCAGCTGCCTGCTGCCTCTCACCCTCAGTGTCACCTACACGATGCCAGGGACCATGGACAGAGGAGAGGAAATGGTGACTCAGGGGACTTCACTTTCCTTACACCTGTCATTGTGATGACAAGAAAGTAATTATGGTGAAAGTTTTAAGGAAAGAAAATGTCTCAGTATAAGAAATGTACATGGTCTTATCATCAGAATGACACCAAGGTAGCTATGTTTGCATATCAGACTGTCAGAAAGAAGTATAACCCAGGAAACACCTTCACAGTATGGAGCTTGGGGAAACTGATTTTATGATGTTGAAGGAAAAGGGGGTTTGTAGGCAGTCAGCCTTATAGGCAGTGGTTAAATTTCAGATCAAGGAAGTAAATATGAGGCAGACTGTAACCATTATAGAAGCTATTCATATCATAGTAGTTTCTCACATGATTACTGGAAAAATTACCAGTGTATTAAAACTGGGGAAAACAAAATCTTTCACAGAGAGCACTCCAAATGCAACACAGAACAACACTGTCCCTAACACAGCCAAAAGTTCTCACATGGCAGATACCCTGTGGGTACCTCCCACTATGTTCTAACCCTCTGGTGCATGGGGAGTGACGGAGGGTCCCAACAGCCCAGGGGGAAGAAGGCACAGCAGAACAGGGACACAGAAAATGTACTGAGGTGAAGGACAATGACTCCACCAGTGCCCTCAGTGCCAAGGGTGGCCCAGAAGACAGCAAGGAAGAACATGATGGAAATTAAGTCAGAATGATCACCAGTGTCAGTATGAGCCCAGCTACATCCATCTACAGAAACTCATGAAAGCTCTAAAGAACAAGAAGGAAGTAGAGAAAAAAGCAACTGCTTCAGTAGCTAGAAATTCATTGTTTGTTCATTGCTGAGTTGGGCAGGGTTGAATACATGTTTGCTTACCATTCCTACATTGATCCAGTCATCCCATGAGAAAAAATGAGCATGAAACTCTACCAGTGTGATTTTAAGTGCTGATGCTGTTCCTCCTCCTCCTGCTCCTCCTCCTCCTCCTCCTCCTCCTCCTCCTCCTCCTCCTGTTGTTCCTCTTCTTCCTCTTTCTTGTTTTAGAGACGGGGCTTTACTATGCATATCAGCCTGGACTTGAACTCACTCTATAGCCCAGGCTGGCCTTGAATTCAAGTAATACTCCAGTCTCAGTCTTCCACATGCTGGGATTATAGGCCTATGCCTGTTGTTTTCTCTAAAATATTGGCCTTCTAAAATCTGGCCTATAGTTTCCTCTAAAATATTGTGCTTGTTAGTCTTCTCAACAAACAGTTTCCCCTGTGTTCTGTGTTTGCAGGATGTAACTTTACTGGAGCTTCCTTTCTGGCCAAACTCATGTCTTCACTCATTCTGTTGAGCCCTTCGCTCTTGATTTTCAACATAAATCATTACCTGTAAAATCCTTGAGTTTATCTTTCTTTATGTCTAAGAATATTCCATTGTATGAAAATACCAGATATTTTATGCATCCCTCAAATAATGGGCTTTTGGCTTATTAAAGTGTTCTATATTTTTATTTTTTGCTATATACATTTTTAAATACATGTTAAAATTGCTTTGTGTCTGTTCAAGTCTCCAGGGAAACTTGACAGAGCTTCAAGCACTTCAGAATGTTGTGCTGATTTTCAGTTTAGTGCAGCTTTGACTTTATGAAAAGACAGGCACAGATTGTTAGTCTTACTTAGGAGGTCAAATATATGTCTTAAGTTATAATTTTAATTTTCTTTAATATAAAGAGCTTAACATTGGACCAATGTCTTGAGAATAACTTTTCATTTATTGAGAGAATAAATATATGGATATTTTTATAATTGTCAGACACATTTATAGAAATGAATGATATAAAATATCATTTGCTACTGATCAACTTTCAAATCATAGTCCCCTTATGTCATCTGTTGGAGTATTCATTTCAGATTTTTGTAAATTTTATACTTTCTCTCTTATATCCATTCCATGTTGTATGAAATAACTATGTGAAAATAAGTTTTTTATCATGATCTTTAGAAATATCTTGTGACTATTTCCTGAACCTTTTCCACACTTGATCTTATGTCTGTTACTTAACAGCACATCAATCCATGTACTCTTATGTTCTTACATCAACAGTGCTAACTTGTCATTACATAAAGCACATTTAAGAGATCATTTCAAATGTAGGTCCTATAGGTGGGAGAAAAGAAAAAGAAAAGAAATTCAAATAGAAACAATAACAGGTTTTTCAAGAAAAACTCCCATCAAACCAATAAGATGGGAAATTTAAATACTTCATTTCTGAGAAAAATATCTAAGTATAAAACGCAGCATGAGGCGTCTCTGTAGAGAGAACCGCCTCCTCGCTGGCGTGGGCACTCAGCTGAGTGACACTTCATGAAAATGGGGAGAGTGCCTATTTATGTTTAACTTAGCTTAAAAACAGCAGCAAAGCTCTGTTCCCAATATAGAAATGCTCTCAGAATATCTAGCTCATTTCATGAAAATATAAAAGAACAAAACTTTTCAAAAATACATCAATGAATAGCCTGTATTCGTAAGGGTATGAAAATGAATGGAGATTTATTTCTGCTATCTTCCATATAAGACAACAAACATGAGTCCTAAACATATTAACTGATACCTAGGGCATAAGATGTGATCAGAATATACAGTAAATGTTTCAATTTTTAAAAATAGTCACTAATCCCTCTCAGAGTCCTCACCATAATGTCAAACACATTCGTCATCATTCTTTCCACTTTGGAAAACAGGTTTGAAAGTTCTCTGTCATATTTGTGCAAGTTTTAATCAAATGCCTGTGAATGGTGCTACCCAATACCATCCAACGAGAAGCAGGCTCGTGAGAACATTACAGCGTGTCCTCAACTACCTCATTCGCTGGATCTGGCACATTGAGACTGGCCCCTCTCTAAAATCAAAATGGCATGAAAATTAAACTTTTGGATTATGAAATAGAGATAGCTGCCACTGGGAAAGTAAAGGCAGTCATCAAAGAGGACTTCCAGACCTGCTTCATAAGGAGGCAGAAAGGGTCAGATGAGTTGTAGCCGTAGAATCCTGGGAAGGAGCTAAAGCAGTGTGTCTTTTACTAAGGTAAGTATTTGTCATTTAAATACTCAATGCATGTTCAATCACATGTCATATGGTTGTACAATTTAAACCACTCATCAAAAATACTGATTCCCCAATTCTGTTTTATCTCTAGCCTCACAAAGTTAAGGTACATCATGAAAAAGGAGACAACTAATCCCGTATCACTCTGCTACTCTTAGATTGATCATCAGGAACAGTTCCTACTTTCTTTGACTTTATTTTTTTTTCCAGTCTACAAAATTATTTGTTGTATTCTATAGTTTTTGTCCACCTCAGCTTTTAATTCTTAGTTTCTAAATATTCCATTTTTAATGCTCAGTACTAAGGATTTTTCCCCTCATTTCCCCTTTCATTTCAATGAATTTCTGTCTTTCCTTTGTAGAGGCAGAAAGGGATGAAACTTGGTATCTTCATCATTACAGGCATAGCCAATGCCAACAAAAGACAACATCGTGAGAGAAAAGCATTTAGTTATAGCTGTATGAGCCACAGCAGCTGTCACAGGGAAGACCCAAAAATACAAAGTGTATGGTTTGTGCTTTTGTACAATGAACTGGAAACAGTCATGCAAAAATGTGGTTGAATGAAAAAGATATATATGATCTAATAATGTTTCAGACTAATATGTAGAGGGCTGATGAGATAGTTCAGCAGACAAAGCACCTGCTTAGGCAAGCACAGGGACCTGGGTTCCATACCCAGCACCACATACTGCACTGGCCCTGCCCCCAGGCACACTGAGCCTGTACTAAGACTGGGTGTGGCAGCACACACCTGTAATCCAAGTGCTGGGGAGGCTGAAAACAGGATTATTACGAATTTGAGCTGAGTCATAGCTGCATAATGAGACCCTGTGTCAAATATGAGAGAGAGAGAGACAGAGACAGAGAGACACAGAGAGAGAGAGAGACAGACAGACAGACAGACAGACAGACAGACAGACAACAGGCAGAGAGATTAAATGTGGAAACCCAGGAGACTGTTCAAACTCTTGTTGGGTTCTAGGTTGTACCATTTCTTCCTCTGAGGTCAGAGGACTTGTCCATGGAGAAATCAGAAAGAAAGGCAGGAAAATGTTGAAGTAATAATGCTGGCTTCTTTGGGTGGCTTTGGAGAAAGGGAACTCTGGTTTCTCTTTCAGGAAGAGGAACCGGACTGGCAAGGACTCCCTCTGAGAGTGATTCAGGGGTGAGAGACAGGTGGATGGGAGCAGGCAGGGACCCTTCAGCTCCAGGGCTGCCCCTGCAGTGCTCCAATGTCCTTCACTGGACAACATAAAGCTGTGCCTTAGGTATTGCGTCCTGGGTTTGCACACTATCATGTAATCATATTCCACAAAGGTCAGTTCTAGTGTGGTGGGTGGTTTCATTTCTTCTGTCTTCAAACAGGATGAGGTCTTTTAATCTCGCATTTAGTTTTACGTGTAGTTCTTCATCTCTGAAACATCAGAGATAGTTCTCATTTTTGAGAAGAATTTCTCCAATTAGGTGATCTATAACAAATGTTTTCTCTGTCTCATTCATCTTATCATCTTGATTCATTATAAAAATTCAAATAATTCAGTTTTTACTAATCACACATTTGTATTTTCCTCTCCGGATAGTTTTCTTGGGATAGCATAACAAAATGACATAAATTGATTAGCTCAAACAAGTAACTTATTTGCTAGTGTATTTCTGTAGTCTTGACACACAGGAAGAAGGTTCTGGTCTGGTTGGGTTCTTGGAAGAGCTGTCTTTCTAGTGTGTTGATGGCTTCCTATTGTTTTAACAAAATTGAAAGAAAACTCTCACGCCTCTTTTGAGATGGAGATTAATCCATCATGAGCATCACACTCTTCACCTCTTCTAAACCTAATTCTCTGTCAAAACCCATGTCCAGGGCAGGCCAAATAGCTCAGCATATTAAAGTGCCTGCTTAGGCAGAGAGCAGTGGCCAGGGTTGGATTCCTGGTGTGCACTACTGGCCCTGCCCATGGGGTATGCTGAGATGGCGATTAAGACTGGGCATGGTGGTGCCCGCCCATGATCCCAGCTGTTGGGAAGCTATAAATAGGTGGAGATCACTATGAGTGATCTAGTAGTGAGACCCTGAACATCCTGTAGATCCTTCCAAAAAAAAAAAATCCATGTCCACTTACTAATGTAATATATGACTGTTCAGGGTAACTTGTGGAAGCACTCAACACCACCTTTCTTTAGAAGAGGATGTATTTTTTACTCCGCGATCTCAACCAAACACATCTACGTTTGCTTTCTCTGTCAAAAGCCCTTGTGAGGTCATAGATTCCTAATAGGTGTCACATTTGCAGGTAATGTAAAATTCGGAGGTGTAGTAGTTTGCTAGAAGGCTAGCTTGTAAGCTGGACAAAAGCAAGGGTAAGAAATAGAATTTATTGCAGTTACCTATATAAGTATGGCCAGAGGATTATGCGGCTTATCAGCACATGTCAGAAAGATGTTGGGATTTTAGTTGCAGGAAGTCTCAATATTAGGCCATGGTACGATGTGACTGCCAAGCTGCAAATGCAATTTTAAGCTACTTTAGTCAGCACACAGCTTACAAAATAAAGAAGATAAAGCCTCACTGTCTGCTGCATCTACAAAACATTGTTATATTAAATTCGGGGTGCTACATTTCAATGATATACATTGAAGTGAATCAAAACCCACTCTTATATGTAGACTCCATGGAAACAGATAATTGAGTTGAAACAGACATGAAGTGGGATACAAAGTTGCAAATTTCTCATATATTAAAATAAAATAACACCTCAAAGGAAAATAAATAGTTCCTACTTTCTTGAGATTTGAAAGACAACAATGGCCTATCTGAATAAAGAGTCATTTGGGGAGGTAGCAGGCAAAACTTTACCTGTACTATTTAAATTAAAATCATATTTTTTGCTATTATATCACAGCAATGTTTTAAAAATTAATTTGAGCTTCCTGATCTTCGGCATCTTATTTCTTAATAAACTCACCTTGGGGCTTCTCAAAAATTCACTTTTGTTTTCTCGTTATTTGACAGTAGATTTTGAAATTGATATTCTCCATAAAGTCATACTTCAAGCCCCAAGTATCCATATATCAATGTCATTTCTTTAATCAGCACAGAACTTTTGAGCATTTGCTCACTACTGGGCACTTTCATAGTTAATGGCAATAACACTTAGCTACAGTAAGAAAACCAAATTGTTAATAAGCTAGCTATGAAGTAGATGACTGCTTATCAAACTTCTTGTTAGACTGTGTTACACACTTTGGCACTTCTTATATCAATTGACTTCTAAGCATCTAAAATAGGTTCCATTACATATTCTCAATGATGTGTCTATCTTTTTTAACTAGGGTTCATAGAATGAAACAATTCTTAAGGGCCTAATATGAAATGACTTCTTATGTTCTGGGAAATACTTTTTGGGAAAATATGCCTTGTATTTAAGTATATGGGGTGTTGGATGAACCTTAAAAGTGTTTAGTATGTGCTTAACAAATGCAGTCAATCTTCACGAATGTTTATGTCCCCAACTGCAAGGGGGCATATTTTAGTTAATTTTATTTATTTATAAGGTTCTATTATTACTTAATATTCTAATAATTTTGCTGATCTAACTAATGAACTTATTCAGAAAGCAAGTTTACAAACCCTGGAAATCTTGAAATAAAGCTGAAGGATGTACATTAAGTGGGCTGATATCACTGCTCTACTGGAGAATGTTACTTTCCCCTCTCTTCTAGGTTTTCACATGTGCCTCTTAAGAGGCTTGAAAATAACCAGAGTGTTGCTAGTCACTGCCATGCTATTGAGAAAGAATAGGTAATCACAGCTCTGATGTAAAATATTTGATCAGAGAAAGAAAGAGCAGTTTCAGCAGGACAGTGGGGAGCGTCCCTGGTCTGTGAAGAGCGAGAGGCACAGATCCGGGGCAGCGCCTCCCAGGGGGCCCTGCGGGAGGCTGCATCTTAGGGCTCCACCCACCACCCTAGGAAAGGCCTGGGTTTCCCTTTGCCAATGCGCTCCAGCACCCTTGATAGATGTCATAATGCAAATGAGTACTTTTTCTTGCAACAATTCATAAAACAAAGTTCTTACTTTAATCCTATTATTTAGGCTAAAAAATATTTGAAGGTCAATGCAGTGAGTGGAGAAAGGGATCCAAAGTTTCAATCACCATTTTGGTAATCACTAGCATGGTAGGCTTGTGCCAAGGATATAATTTGTCTTCATAGCAGCATGATAATGTGGGGAGTGTAGTGTTTATTTCAGAGCTATGGTGAGACTGTATATCTAGAATATGTACATATAGAATATGCACCTCTATGAGTACATATGTACTACTATATGCATTTTAATATATAAATATATCTATAGGTAAATGTGAATAATGTGGATAAAACTGTGACCATTTATATATTTTAATTACATATATCAATACCTATATATCTATGTATCTATCGAGAGAAAATCATTGTGCCAGAAGTTGTGGACTAACAGAAATTGTGGATTATTAACTAAAGTAGAAAATTGTGCTATGTCGAGATTCCAACAGCTCCTGACCGTGGCTGGGTACTACTGCCAACTCCCGGTATTCTCCACCTTTGGGCCTACCTAACTAGTGGTTTCTTCACTTGATACTCTGTTCTGGTCAAATTTATCTCACTGTCATGTGGCCCTGGTTGGCCCTGTTATGTCCCTGAGATTTTCGGAGATCTGTTAAACTGCAGAGTTACTCTATTCCAGTTAGAAGTAAAGAATAAAGATAAAGATGACTATCATGTCTTCCAGTAACTCAGCAGGAAATAGAGTATGTTTTACTTGGCCATCTATGATTCAATTCCCTTATCCTCTATTTAATGTAATCTCTCTCAGTAGACTTCTTGCCCCAAGGAGAAAATATATATACTAGGTATACTAAGCACAATTACTCTAAAGAAAGCATTTCAAAGATGTGCTACAGTCTATTTTATTGATGCGGGGAACAGGTGTGGTGCAAGAGAACCAGTGGGACCTAATGGCAGCACCCCCATTATTAATGTAGGCTCTGAAGCGACATGTGATGAGGCAAAGTTAAAAAGAAGTAATTGGAGTAGCTGGAAAGAACTTGTGGAATAATTTTGTAATAAGTCTACTCAGTAGGCTCCTTATTAAGATTTTTTTTGGAAAAATATTAGTGCGTATGTGTATAAGAAGCAAAAAAATAAATATTGCAATAAGGGGCCTTATGATTAAGAGAAATTTACTTATTCTCTCAGAAAGTATTTGTGAGCTCATATTTTTTCCAGATGTTATAGACCCTGGGGATGCAGAGAGATACAAACTGCTCTAGGGACTTGCCTCAAGAGAATGTATAGTAAATAACCACTGCCTTCTGACATATGGTTCAATGTCAACATTTTCAGATGGAAAAAAAATTTTAACTACCTTCTCACAATAGATGTTTTTCTTCACAAGTGGATCTTTGTACAGACTATTGCATATACTATATATTTATGTGTGTACCTTTTTGCACACTGGTTTGGGTTGTAGCATTTCCCCCACAAAACATCATTAATCTCCTGGGCAAGGTGGTGCAGTGTCCACCTATAACCATAGCACTCTGAGAGACTGAGGCCAGAAAAAGGCAAGTTTGAGCCCACATTGGGCAACTTAGTAATTTACTAAGCCCCTGTCTTTCTAAGATCAATACATAAAGGGCTTGAGGTGTATAGCTCAGTGAGAACTACAGATTGACCCTGGGTTCAATCTCCAGAACCCAAAAAATCCCAGACATTTGGCAGCATCTTGTGTCGCTTCCTCCCTCTGCCCTGGGAGATGAGTAGACAAGAGGTAATGTAAGTTCGCCTTTATAACTGACAGCTTTTAAGTCTATGACCTTCAATTTAATACTGCGCATTTCTTTGGCTTAGCACTGCATTTACTTCCGAAGTAATATTTTACTCTGTGGTGAGGAGGAGTTCATTTTGCATAAGATAAATCAGAAAAATAGAACATAAAAAATAGAAACTCATCCTAGACCACCTATGTAACATAGGCACTTTCATGTCTTTGGACCAAAACATCAAACGGAGCTAATTTTTCAAACATGTTTGTGAGGCTGTCTAATAACACTGAGGTGGGGATATCAGCCTGCATAATTAGAACAGGATTGCTTTTGATGAGGAAATGTGGGCCTCGCTCCATCCATACAGAGAAGCAGAATTTCTGTCCCTGATTGTCCAAGGTGCTTTGAGCAGTACATTGCCTTTTGCTTGCACCCTCAGCACCCTCCTAGCTCTGGAAGGAGAAAGTAGCCCGTTCACAGCCCGCTGGGAGGGTCTTTTCTGCAAATGCAAGTGAGGTTATAGCAGAATACAGAGATGGTTTCCAGCCCTGAGTTGTCAGGCCTTTGGTAAAGCCAGCTTGTTTAATTCAGCGCAGATGCTCACCCCTACTTTAGTAAAATCATCTCTAGTAACAGATGAAAATTACAGCACACCCCATGTTTATTTTATAGGGAGTGGATTAACATACAAATTCACCTTCTCCTTTGAAATTTTCTTTTAAAGAGCTAGATCCCTGCAGGCACTTAGAAGACAGAAAGTGTATCTACATAGAAAAAGGAATCGGGAAATTACAGTTGTTTTCAGGACCCTGTGACCTCCCAATTACTCTCTGCTTAAACAAATGTGCTAGAAATTTCAATGAGGCTGTGTAGATAGCGCCAAGAATTCTGTCCTCTTTCCTTGAGAGATCTATCTTGGGTGCCCTGACGTTTGCATCATTCTGAATACCGATTCCACGCGGGGACGAGGGTACAGGGAGAGCATCTCGCTCCGAGGCACTCTTTTTTAGGTTCTTTTTCTTCCAGTTCACACCTCCAGCATTTAAAGTAATCAGACAGGTTGATTATACATTGAAAATCCAAATTTCATGACAATTTCATTTGTAACTGCCTCTTAATTCTCTTTTAAAGTTAGAATTCCAATTATGTCATTATCTACTTTTTCTGCTCTGGCTCAGAGAGGTGCATTCCCCTTGCCTCCTTTTCCAGAAAGATCTTTCATGTCTCCGTATTCTGACTCACATTTCTTCTCTGCACGTTTACATTGTGTCTATTTATCTTTCCTTTATTTGCGCTGCCCTTTGTCGTCACCATAAGCAGATGGTATATATTTCTAGTGCAGTGAAAAATGAAAAACAGGAGGAATAACTGAATACCTTATCCCCAGTTCTTCTTGGGTGTGAAGCCCTTCTTCATCTGATGGTGTGTGCACCCGGACTAGAGGTTTGGGTAGGTGAGTTAAGTGCTCTAAAGATTTACAGGGCAAGAGGGAAGACATTTCACCCGATAAACACTGAGAAAAGTAAATTAAATGACAAAATTCAATATTTTCCTTGCATAGAAGCCAAGGGTTAAGTGCATTTGATAGAAAATTCACATTCAACCAGCTGTCCTTAGTAAGAGAAAAAATAGATACACAAAGGGAAACCTGTCCAGTGCCATATGACAGATGGATAGATAGATAGTTTGTGGAAGCAGAGCTGTTTGTTGTTAAGCAGTCCATTTTGAGCAATTCGCATGGCTTTATCATTTTAAAGAGATCACATGATCATCGTCTTGAAAGTTTATTTGCTTTGTCAGGGTGCTGACAGGGCTGACTTGACATATTTTTAGCAGGAGATATTCTCTGTAGAGGTAGCTATGGTCACCTGTTCTATTGTTTTAATCCTCCTCCTTAAGATTATTAAGCATTAAGAGAAATATATATATATATATTTGGTTGTTGCAGGGTCTCACTATGCAGCTTGGACTCGTGGTGATCCTTCTGCTTTCAGCCTCCCCTTTGCCACTATGCCCAGACTCTGGCCAGCTCAGCCCACCCTGGGGGTGGAGCCAGGGTGGCATATGGTGCTGGAATCTGAACTGCACTCCCTGTGCTTGCGTAAACTTTCCTAAGCAAGCACTTTAATCTGCTGAGCTATCTCGCCGGCCCAAGAGAAAAGTATTTTCTTTAGTAAATAATATTCAAGGACTGTGTATAAAGAAAAGACAAAAGTTTCCTAGAATCAAAGCTGATAAGAGCCAGCCAAATAGCTCAGCAGATTAAAGTGCCTGCTTAGGCAGACACAGGGATCAGGGGTTCGATCCCCGGGCCTGCCATGACAGCCCCACCTCTGGGCCATGCTGAGATGATGATTGAGACTGGGCATGGTGGTACATGCCTGTAATCCCAGCACTTCAGAGGCTGTGAACAGGAGGATCACTCCAAATCTGATCTAGTAGTGAGACCCTCAACATCCTGTAGACCCTTCCCTAAAATACAAAAAAAAAAAAAACCTAATAATTTTTAGTTAGTAATATTAAATGTAAAAAATAGTAGACAAATACCCTTTACAGACAAACCATACTGTTTTGTAATCTTTAATATGTTACATGTATAATACTAGTGAGATTACAGAAGAGGGAATTAATACTTTTAAAACCTAAATTATCCTCACAGTTTCAAGTGAGAGAATCTGGGTTCACGTCTAAGGACACTATCTTAAAGATCCCTCATCATGTCACAGCAGTACAGTGACAGTACTGGTTAATACTTGCATGCATAAGAAACTCTGAGTTCAAATCTTCCTTCTGGTCTTACTCAGTTGCTGAATGAAACGTCAGATACAGAAAACAAAACCACCAATGGCTGAAGCTCACTTTGCTTTACTATCATTATCTTTGTCACCATATACATCATCTAAATTATTATTTGCAGAGGTTCTTTGATAGGAAGTATTATTTTCTATTAATGTGATAATCTTGTTTAGCAAGAAAAATAAACTTCCCATGGTCTTCTTCCTAAGTGAGTATATTGGTGAGGAATGTTTTCTCAAAGCCCAAAAACCATTTCTATCTGACAACTTCTTGTTCCAAATAACTTAAACAGCATTTCAATTCAGAGTTTGAAAATCTTTCTGTGTTTTGCTAATTTTTTTCTTTTGCTTTCCTATCTATCCATTTACTTAAAGACCAGGTGAAACAGTGAAATGCTGAGTTCCTATTCCCAGATCGTCTCGAACCTGTCAATAACCCTTCTCCTTTATCTTGTTTCTTTACTCATTTTTTGAAATCTCTATTCTATTTCTTGTTTCCTTCCAACTAGTCAGCTGAGATGATAGCTGATAAAAGATTAAGGCTCTGTGTCTCCCTGCAGTATTTACATTTTAATGGGGGTCTCTTACTGATCAAAAAAGCCTCCAAGATGCCAAGGAATGAATTCTAAAGGTAACAGGCAGAGAGATATTTTTAGATAGGAGCATCTGGCTCTCCCCTCTAATCACATCCCATAAGCTGCCTACTCCATTTATTTGTAAGACCTTGGCTTTGCTGTTTACAGTGAGAAGGTTCGCTGTAATTGCACATGTTTTTCAAAGGTTTAAATCCTGTCTTAGGGATGGGGGGACACTGGTATCTCAGTGTTTATTTTCTCTCTTACTGCCACATTTTTGATGACTGAAACAAATTCTGAAATGCTTTTTAATGATGATGTAAGTCCTTGAACAAAATGAAAATCTGTTGTTTTAGCATATTTGGAAGAGAATGATTCAGCTGTCACAGAATGAAGGGCTTGTCTGGAAATGCCATCTTTCCTTCACTGTGTCGCCACGCATACCTCAGAGGGAAATACCATTTTGGATAAATGCTAGAGATCTCTTCAAAAGAAAAAGTAGAATGCATAATAAAGTGCCCAGAAAGCTTGTTTTTTTAATCCACCTGCAGAACACTCTTTAAAGCATGTTAAATCAAGTTACTTTGCCTACTTGTTTTTATCAACTTAAAGAACTGAAAAGATTTTTTAAAAAAAGGTTCTGAGGTATGGATTTAGTATATATGCTAGATTAAATTGAGGTGTTTCATATAGTAATTTTCTATGTAAAATAGACATCCTACAGGGTAGCTTCAAACATAAAATGCTGAATAATTTTTCAAAGGCTTAGTAATTAAATGTGATGATAATACATTAAAATGAAAATAAACTAGAGGAGGCTTTCAAAAATGTATTCATAGTGAAGGGAGATGAAGAAACATCTGAAAAGCTTGAGTTTCATTTGGTCATTTAATTAGTACATAGTATTTGCTGAGCACATCATATTTTTAAAGATAAAATTAGCATTTCCTATTCATTTTAGTATTTGCGTAAAATTAACTATTTACCTATTTCCTGTTTTACATTATTAATTATTCCAAAAATTCTGAAGATGCCTTTGTAGATTTGAACTTATTAAAGATGCTCTTTTTAGTGTGAGAGTTTTTGTTTTTTAATCTTATACCATTATATATACTCAAGAGAATAGTTGAAAAGGGACACATATATTTGGACACTAATTACAAATTCTGCATTCTAAATTACATCCCAAGCATAGACATAAATAATTGTAGTTTAAAACAAGTAGCATACCTCGTAGCAACTGAAGTTTTGAAAAATCTTTAAGTGTTGTTTTCATTTACTGGTTAATCATGTATCACTAGCAGTCATTTACAAGTTGTACTGAATACTAGGAACTATACTGGTGTGAACGGCATCTATTTCTGAAGTCTGAATAAATATTCACGTTCATATCATCTGACATCTCTGGATAAACTGCAAGTATTTCCAAATATATAGGGTATCAACTTAGGTCAGCCTCATACAGCACTAATTTTTGTGTTACTTTGAAAACTGAATTATCCTTCACAAACCACATCTGCTACACTTTGACAATGTTGCTTACATAACATTTTTTACATCATCTTTTTGCCTTTTTTAAATTTCTCTGCCATATTTTATTTTCCCCAAGGGTATATAGTTTCAACAACTGTTTGATTCTTCTCCTTTCATCCTGAACTTTCTCTTCACTCCATCCAAATCAGTGAAGATAGATTCACCTGCTACAAAGTACCTCTAATTATGTCAGACTTTTACATTATTCCTTCCCACATAAAGCATGAGCTCATTAGCCTGGTCATGCATAATCCTGCACCTTGTCACCCCCAAGCTACCTTTCTAATCTCGTCCCAAATATCTCCCTTAAACATAGCCAATTTCCTAGCAAAATGAATGAGTTAGTCATACCTCAAAACTAAATTCACAAATTTTCTACCTGTGGGCCTGTGGGAAGGTAGTCATGCTGTTTCAATTTAATTTAATTCTCTGATTCACGAAAACCGGACTTTATAAATTCTTTCCATCCATGCCCCCGATTATCACAAACAATAACAAAAGTAAGAGGTAGCAGGATAGCATTCTTTAAACTCTTTGGAGTTCTGTCTTTACTTTTTTTGTGGTAATTACATTTTGCTTCTACTACAATAATCTTTATGTGTCATAATACTCATACAAAGAGGGACTTTTTCTTTTTGGATTAAAAGCATTACAATGAGCATAAGGCATGACCTGTATTCATTTTTTGTAATAACTGTCATATTTTGTTCAGTAAAATTTATAATAAAAGCTTACTGTGCATGACTTTAGGACTCTTCATGCTCAATATGGGACCATAGTTTGTCATCATGGCTGTCTTCAGAGTTAAGTATGATAGCAGTGCATGGAAGTATATTAGCATAGGCCTGTTCACCACTACTTTGAAGTGTGCAAAATGGTTATGTGCAGGATAAAAATTTTGAAAGCTATCTGATTCCAAGTATTGCAACCATTGTATCTTTTCTTACTGCTGGAAAACCACCTGCTTGCAAAAAGATATTTCTTAGCCGAACAAACTTGCAAATAACACACTCAAATTCTGCAAAGTAAACTAAATCTAGTACATATTTTTAAAACAAAGATAGATTGGGAACCAGCAGGATAGTTCAGCAGACTACAATGCCTGCTCAGGCAAGCTTAGTCAAGCACAGGGACCTCAGTTCAATCCCAGTCACCACATGCTGTGCTATTGCTGTGTCCCGGGCAGGCTGAGCTGGCCACAGAGTCCAGGTGTAGTATTGTAGGCCTGTAATCCCAGTGCTGGAAAGGCTGAAAACAGGAGGGTCACTATGAGTCTGAGCTGTGTAGTGAGACCCTGTACAACCAAATACATTTAAAAAGAATTTTAGATTGAATTTAGAAGGGTGCATTAACATAAAGAGCTAAAATGTTAGAAAAGTAGTGCTTGCCTAATTTGTACTGTCTTACTTCATAAAAGTTAGTTTGGTTTTGAGCTATTGAAAATATACTCAAAGGTATATCACCATTCACCTTGCAAAAACTCTAAGCTTAGAAAATTGCTTAATACTTTACAAGGTGATTTAGCAGTTATTATTTCTTTATTTTCTTACAGTAATCCTGATACATATACATAGAATTGCTATTATCTTAATCTGCAAATGAAAAAAAAAAGTTTCTGAACTTTTAAGAGATAGACGCAGGATAGTGCAAGATCCTGATATTAAGGCAAAGCTGACAGTGGTTTATCATCCCTAAGACACATATCTGCTTTCCTCAAGCAAACTGTTTGGTTCATGGTGATGCCATTCCAAACCATTAAACAATCAGCTATGCTTTGATTTTCTTTTTCCCTGTGTCAATGTGTATCAGTTGGTTGAGGTTTGCTCATATTCCAGATAGAAATGAAGAAGGAAAGGGAGAGGGAGAGGGAGGGGAAGAGAAAGGGAAGATGTGGAAGGAGGGGCAGGGGGTCGGGGGAGGGAGAGAGGAAGGGGAATAGATGGAGAGACGAAGGGATACAGAGATATATGGCTTTAGGAGATATGAGTCAAACTTCAGGGAAGGCTGCTACTGAGAGCCATCCAGCAGAAGGACAGGTTCTGAAAAATAATGCCATAGACATTCACCTACTTTCTTCCCCAGATCTGGCACCATGCAACTTATGGCTATCCCCCAAATTCCAAATGACTGTGAAAGGTAAATGTAATGAATCACATCAGAATATCAAAACAGCCATGACTGTGAAACCAAAGACATTCAGGTCTAGGAGGATTTCCAGAACTGCTTCAGAAGGTGACAAGAATGATGAGAGCAGTGTGCTCAAGGCAAAGGAGACTATTGACACTTTGTCTCACTATAATAGTTTTTTGGTTGTTTTTTTTTTAACCTTCACCCGTTTTTAGGTTACTTGATAAAGTAAACAATCACAGTCATGGTTTCAAATACTGTTAATAATGATGCTGGGTTCCATTTGCTTTAATTTTATTTATAGTACTTGGATTTATGGCCATGAAGGATTTATTGGGTTTTGTTTTGTTTCATCTCTTCATTTTTTAGTTTTAATAATGCTGACATCATAGATTCAGAAATATCCTACGAGTTTCTTTTTATTGAGTATATTCAGGAACATTTCACAAGGCAGTGGAGTTTGTAGGCATGGTGTTTACATGTTAGTTCACTATTAACACTGAAGAATCTGATACTTTGTTACCTTAATTCACAGTCTGTTTTTTCTTGATCCACATGGTGAATGCTTTTATATATCTAAAAAAGTGAATAAATTCATGTATTCATCGACTATCCAGAGTGGTTACTTTTATTTGTGTTTTTCTAATTAATTTTCTTTTTCTATAGATGTGAAATTAAATTAAATTTTCATCGTCTTTTTTTTTTTACTAACTTTTCTTGTTCTCTCCAATTACTTCATGGGAAACTGCTTTCATTAGATGTTGAAACCTTTAAATTTCTAAAATGATTTTATGTTATAAGTGTCTCTTAAAAGTATTGATCTGAGGTACTCTATGCATTTTAATATGCTGTGTTTTATTTGGTTTATATTACTATTTAATTTTTCATTTTGTTTCTTTGATTTGTAGGTTATACTATAATGTGGTACATGGTTTATTGATATTTTAAGATTTTTCAATGATTGTTTTGCTATTATTCTCCAACTTAATTTCACTGCAATTAGAGAACATGCTTTGTGTGAGCTAAAACTTTTATTTTAAGATTTTTTTTTCACTCAGTGGACCAAGCACCTGCTTAAGCAAGTGCAGGGCTCGGGGTTCTATCCCAGGTACCACGTGCTGTGCTGCCCACCAAGAACAGGTGTGGTGGTGCACATCTGTAATACCACAGGTAGGGAGACTGAAAAGAGGAGGCTCACTACCAGTCTGAGCTGCATAGTGAGACCTTTCACCAGATTGCCATGTGTATATGTATATATATATATATATATATATATATATGTATATAGAGAGAATATATATATATATATTCATTATTGTAGTGTATATGAAAGGAAAACAAGAATTATTTTTATTATTTGATTTGGAGAATGGTCTTTCTTTGTATATGTATTAGATATATTAAAATAATATTTATTGAGCTATTAGGTAATGTATTAATTAAGATAAATTATGTTTAGTTCGTTATTTGTTAAAGTCTATATCTGTAGTGAATTCTATTTTGCTTTTAGACAAGATAGTTTTTACCTCATGTTATATGAAGTTCTAATACTTAGGTACATAAATATTATTTTTATTCCCGACAGTATTTCTTGTACTAAATTACGTTGTGTGCTATTAGTGTACCCACTGTAGATTTCTTTTAATAATTTAATCGACCATTTATTTTCTAACTTTTTACTTTTTACCTCTCTGTGTCTTTATAATGAAAAGATACGGCTTGAAGGCAGCCTACTAATTATGCATTGCTTTTTATTCTCCTGGAAAGTTCTCCCTGTTGGGGGGTGTTGATACTATTTATGTCTGATGTGATTATGAGAGAAAGTTTCAACACCATCCTCTTTCCATTGATTATCTATTTGCCCCATCTCTTGTTCATCTCTCCAGATTTTTCATGTCATTTTGTATTAGTGTCATGTATGGTTTTATTCATTGTTGCAGTATTATCTCTAACACTTCATTTTGCTATTTTTATTGGTGGCTTTGGAATTTACTCTCTATATTGGTGAATTATTAGGTTCTAGCTCCAAATAACACTGTACCCATTTTCATATAGTATAGACAATTTGTAATAATACACTTCTGTGCCATCAACATTCTAAAAATCAGTCTTATCATCAGAAAACATTAAAAGTAAAGTTTTATTTTATTTTTTAATTTGAGGGAATTTCATTCACTGGAACATAAGGTACATATTACCTTTTAAATATATGAACTATGAATAAAAAATTAATCATGATAAGATAATTTTGTTCATAAGAGCTTCAGTATCCTCTGTAGTATAAGAAAACCAATGCATGGAAACATATCAAAGCAATCACACCTTGTGAATACACAAAAGGGGACATAGAGAACAGCTCCAGATACATCAAAAATAATGGCATGAATGAGTGCAAAGAAAGCAGGGTGTTTTGAAAGGGAACAATACGTTTTTTTCTGTAATTTTTAAATTTCATTTTACACATATTTTTGATCACTCCTTTGTATTCTGAAATTTGAGAAAATATTTTTTAAACATTCTGTTCTTTTCATCACCTCAAATTGCTGTCTATTGACATAGACAGAGCTCATGGTTCCCTGAAAGAATTCCTGCCACACAGCATAATGTTTTCAAACGACAACATATTTTAGGGCTGATGACTGTTACTAGAAATTCAGCAGGAAAAATGTCTTTTCTTTCATGATGTGCCTTAGAATACATGTTAGCAAACCACTGTATGAGTGGTTTTCAGTTGAACAAGTTTTCACTAAAATAAAGAACTAGGGCATTGAAAAATGGGATTAGAATTAAAAGAAAAATGGAATACAATGTTTTTATACAAAGCATTGAAGTTTTAACTAGGGCAAAACATTGGTAAAATTGTATGCATTTCTTTGTCTATTTCAGCCTTTCTTAGAAGTACACTTATTAATTTATGCCAACTATGTATTGTGCTTCAATAGAAAATAAAATAGACAATGTTCAAAGGCAAGAACTACAATGAAAAATCTTCCTAGAGAATGTCAGAAAAGTTGTAAAGAAGTTATAAATCAAATAGAAAAGTATTGTAAAACAATGCATACTTAACTTCCTCATTTCCAACTATAGTGATTCACATCTATAAAAATAAATATTAACTGGCTACATGCCTACATACTGTTATCCGCACATAATTTTTTTATAATTTTACAGTAAGCATTTTTATTCATAGTGTCAATCTTACAGTGTTCCAGTTCCAATGTATTTAGATATAATTATCTTTAACAGTTTCTATTTTCTTTAGAAAATAATTATTACAGTAAAATTATCCTATGAATTTTGCCCTTATTCATATTAATATGTCCAGAACATAAAGAAACTTGAAATGATAATAAAGTATTTATTTAAAAAATAATATTTGAACAGTGAATTATTTAATGATTATCATGTTTTCTTTTGTTTTCCAATTCTATAGAGTACAATATGATATACATAAAACTTTGTTACTGACTCAAAATAACAACAGAAAAAGGAAAAGGTATTATTCCAAATGCAAGCAAAATCCATTGTGTTACAATGAATAATAGCTCATTATATGCTCTTAAATGAATAAATTTCTTTTAAAATCAATAATCTGTTATTATATTTCAACATAAAGAGTTATATTGATAGGTACTTCTAAACTAAATAGAATAATAAATGCAAGTTTCATAATAATATTAGATTATCTTACCTGTATTATGTATACACACTCAAGTTGAGTACAACCTTTTTGCATAACCAATATTTGCATTTAGAAGGATAAACTCAAAATACCAATGTCACTCAACTCACAATAAATGTATAAATTATTCTTTAACCGAATGAAACACTCGGCCTTCCCAACTCATTCAATGATGATATTCACAGTGATGGGTTTACGATAAAAGAGAAAGGGCAAATGGGTGAAAATTAAAAGCATATTAGTAGGGCTGACCAAATAGCTCAGCTGATTGAAGCTCATACTTAGGCAAACACAGCAGTCAAGGTTGGATCACAGGCTTGCCATGCTGGCCCCACCTCTGGGGCATGCTGAGATGGTGATTGAGACGGGGTGTGGTGGTACACACCTGTAATCCCAGCTCTTGGGAGGCTGAAAACAGGCAGATCACTAC
>NDGN011316537.1:0-23658 GCA_002564285.1 Tympanoctomys barrerae | reverse complement strand
TCCATCGCTAATGCTGCCCTAATTGCATTGTTAAGACAGGAAAATGTCAGGCGTGGGGCTGAGTGCAGGTCACCAGCTGCAAGAGAGCCCGGGGTGACAGCGTCCTCATGGCTTGGCCCGGCACATCTTTGGCGTAAGGGCTGTGGTCACCTCGGTGCCTGAGCACACAGGGAGTTTAGCAAGTGACCGTGTCCAAATGTTCTGTGACCCCGGCTCTGTAAAAGTTCCTCCCAAGGCTGTTTTGAGTTTAGGAAAGAAACCAGAGGGAAGCACACTCAGGAAGGAGGGCGGCGGGCCCTGGAGCTCGGGTTCCTCCCAGGGCTACCTTTTCCTGAGATAAAAGACACGTACTTGCCAGCTGCATAGACTTCTGCGGTGTCGAAGAGGTTGATGCCATTGTCGTAGGCCAAGGTCATTAGCTGCTCCGCCATCTGAAACGATAAAACCGGAGTTATGTGGGCCTGGGGTGGCTCCTGGCAGCAAGTCCTTCAGAGGCCAGGTATGGAGGCGTAGGCCTGTTGCCCCAGCACTCTGTCAGGCTGAGGCAGGAGGATCTCTAGTTCAGTGCCAGCCTGGGCAACTTAGTGACTTAGTGTGACCCTAACAGGTGACCGCAGGGTGTTTAGGGGTGGGGTAAAACCTCCTGTTCTCAAACTTGGGTCCAGGGCCTACAATATTTTGGATGCTGTGGAGATGGAGCCGGCATGGGCTGGAGGCTCACAGCACTGTGAAAGCCCACAGTGCTGGGCTGCTTTGTCACCGCCTCTGCTGCAGCTCACGTGTCCCAGGACCCTGCTCTCCTATCATTTCTTCATATTTTTAGTTTTTGAGATAAAATGTCACTATGTACTTGGGAAGCTGAGGCAGGAGGATCTCAAGTTCTAGGGCCACCTGGGCAACTTACAGAGGAGTGCTACAGAGCCCCTGGTTTCAACGCTCAGTACGGCCAAAAACACCCAAACCCGAAACCAAACAACCGAACAGAAAACCCTGCAGAGTCTAGCTGGGGCTGCAGCAAACTCCTGCAATCCCAGCTACTCGAGAGGGCCCGACGATGCTCGCCCACTATGGGCTGTAGGCCCTAGGACAGGAGGGGAGCAGAGTTGGCAGGGCCTGCGGTCCTTGCCTCAGAATTCTGTGTGGAGTTGTGGCAAATGCTGGAAATGGTGGTGACAGTGCTACCGTGACCCAACCAAACCCTTGTGAATGCTTCAAGTGGCAACTTCTGTGTTTCTTGTATTTAATGAAAATTCACCGCAAGTTGTCTGACCAAGCAGCAGCAGCCTACGGAACGAACACTGTGGCGCCTCTGGCCCCCAAGGCAGCCAGCCGGGGGCTCGGGCCCAGCACTGAGGTCCTGCTGCTGACACTGGAGACTTGACACAAATCTTGCCCCTACACCAGTTGCAGTCACAGCCTCTCACAACCTGACTGTCTCATCTGTCAGATCCTCTGTCCTCCCAGCCTGGCTCCTAGACGTGGCCTCCAATGTCTTTATTCGCGTCCCTGAGGGAGGCACAGCTGGCTGGAGCTGGCATTCATCAGTGCCCTGGTGCCACCCAGCTGTCGGGGTCAGTCACCGCGTGTGGCTAGCGCTGTGCGCAGAACTTGCCCTTTGACTGCTTAGTGACCACCTTCGGAGGCTGAGCCCGGCCGACGTCCTCCGAGTGAGCCGCCGGGCACCGTGGCCGCGATCTCCCCCTGCTGGGAGCCAGTCTGGGGGTGCAGGAGAGGCCCTTAGCCCCGAAGCTCCCCACAGCCAGTAGTAACTTGGCAGAGTCCCGTGACCAGGGACAGCCACAGACTTAAAGGTGAGCAGAAGCCCAGCCGTGTGCTCAGACCCTGCTGAGAGCAAAGCTTTCCTTTGAAAGCGAAGCCAGCACAGCTACGGAGGTCTCCAATCAAGGCGCTGGCTAATTTTTAAATGCAACCCTTCCGACAGGAGGGCGCAGGTGACCCTGCCACTGTAGGGAGCAGATGCCCAGCGCTCCTTGAGGACTGCACAGTCTCAGTCCTCCCCCCCCCACTGCCCAGAAGTACACCCCATCTGGGAGTGCATCCCTCTCCTGGGGGGGCTGAGATGCTCGCACCCCAAGGCCAGGCTTTCCTAGTGTCACCCTCCCCCGACTGTAGATACACCCCAGCTGACATCTGACTTCTATGCTTGCGATGAATGACAGTCATGGAAGCATTTGGCAAGGAGCTTGGGGAACGGCAACCTCCTGAGTCTGCAGCCAGCAGGGCGGCAGGGAAGCTGCCTGAGGTAGGACCACAGCACTCACCTGCGTCACCTGTGTTCTGCACTGCGATCGGGGAGCCACGCACCCCTGCTAACCATGGGGCGGCAGTGGGTACCCTGAGCTCCTGGGGCTGCGGAACTTGTGGAAGGCCCCAGCACCCAGCCGCTACGTGTGGTGCCCGGTGGCCCCTGCCCGCCTTGCCCTCTTGTTGTCCTTCGGGGCCAGCACCTCGGCAGCATGAGGGAGGCTGCCATGGTGGCGCCCAGGGGCACCTGCTCACTGCTTCACACAGGCAGCCTGGCCGCAGCCTGCTGGCCTCTTTGGTGGAGGAACACTGCCTCACCTCGTCGGTGATCTGGCCTCCGAAGGTCACCCATGTTCCTGGAAGGACAAACCCAAAAGTGTGAGTTAGACCACTGCCCCGTGGTGCTCAGGCCTCAGGCTGCAGGGCCCGGGGGCAGGGGTGGCCCAGGCTCCAGGCAGCGCAGGGCTGTGGGGCAAGTGTGCTCTCTCTATGTGGGGTCTCCGGTCCTGAAGGGCAACCCTCCAAACAGAGGGACCAGTCTTTGAAAGGCCAATGGTGCTCGCCTATAATCCCAGCACTCTAGGGGGCTGAGGCAGGAGGATGGCAAGTTCGAGGAACTTAGCAATTTATCAAGACTGTCTGAAAAAAAAAAAAAAGGTCTAGGGATGCAGGTCCCAGTGAAGGACCTGGGTCGGCTGCTATCCCAGCACTAAAAGAGAGGAAGAAAGAAGAAATGCACTTGTGTTCATGCAGCTCTGGTCCCATCCAGGGTCACACTGTCCCACCCCATTGTGGGCAGGGACACGGTGGCCTCCCTGATAACAGGTTTGGTCACTGCTCTGTGGAGGGGGAAAGATGGGGTGCCAGGTGGGGGGCATCAGGGTGTGCATGGGGGAGGAGGTGGGTGCTGAGGATGGCGCTCACATCTGGCTGGGAAAGGACTCTCCCAGGCCCCCAGGCCAGGCGCTGCCGGGCTGCCTCCCCGGGCCCTCCCTCCCAAGCCTGTCTCCCGGCTGCCACACACAGCAACAGAGCCCCTCTGGTCCTGGCTCCAGTGCTGCTCCCACCAGGAGGGACAGGGCCAGCCCTGCCAAGTCCCCCGGCTTGGCACGAGGGTCCCCACACTCACCAAGCCCCAGGCAGGAGACTCGCAGGCCGGATTTGCCGAGGTTCCTGGAAGATAAATGCAGCCTGAGTCCCGGCAGCCAGAGCTGGACTTACTGCCTCCAGCCGGCCCTGCCTGTGCCCTCCGTGGGGCACGGAGCTCCCTCAGAGGTGCTGCTCCTCGGAGAAGCTCTCTGCCTCGTCCTCTTGGGTCACGCTTGTGACTCAGTGGTCACCTTTCTCTCTTAGGACACAAGCCAGGCCCTGTCGCTGCTTCTCCCTGAGGCTGACTACTGGGGAAGGACCTCGGTACCCTATGGCCGCTGCAGCTCTCATCCCCAGCCGGGCTGGGCAGTGCCCATCCTTGCCAGGTGCTGCTTGGTCTGCTCTGGTGGCAGCCATCTGCTGGGGACTGTCGGTCTGTCTGGTGTCCATGACAGATGGCACGGGCAGGAGCCCACAGTGCCCTCAGGTAGCAGCCCGGCCTTCTCCTACAGAACCAACAATGGCTGGGCATCGTGTTACACGTCTGTCATCCCAGCACTCGGGAGGCTGAGGCAGGGCGATCACCGTGAGTTGGGGCCAGCCTGGGCTATATAAGCGAGTTCAAGACCAGCCTGAACTGCACAGTGAGGCGAGGCCCTGTCTCAAAAAGAGAGAAATAAACCATGGACAAATCACTTTCGTGACCATGTTGAAGCAGAAATGAAGCGGGTTATGGAGGTGCGCGCCTGTAATCCCAGCACCCTGGGAGGCGGCGGCAGGAAGATCACAAGTCTGGGCCCAACGTGGGTAACTTCAGTGACCGAGACAGTGTTTCAAAATAATAAACAAAAAAGGGCTGGAGATGTAGCTCAGGGTGAAGACTCTGGCTCAATCCCTGGTATTGCAAAACAGAGAGAGAGAGAAAAAAAATGTTGCTTCTATACACCAGTGACCTCATCCAACAGCCCTCGGCACCGAGTGTCGCACAGTGACATGGGAGGGAGGGGCACCACCCGTCACAAGTCCTGCAATGCCAGGCCCACTGGGCAGCTTGTGTCACCGCTGCGTGCTGCCGGGAAATGGGGGTTGTCCCTGAGAAGATGTGCTGGCCGCTCAGAAGGCCCCACATAGCCTGCGCCCACTGCACGCCTGGTCTGGTCAGAGCGAGGAGCCAAAGGGAGCCGCGGTCTCAGCCGGTAAAGCCACCTGCACCAGTGACCGTGGGGAGAGACTTTCTACCCAGGATGTGTGCCAAGGCGGGCTTTAAGCCTGTCATTGTGAAAAGTTCCCTTTTATCAGCCATGTGTCCCACAATGCCAGGAATGCTGGGAGCTGGGGAGGACGGAGCAGCTTACGACGGACACCAAAGACATTACCGAGACCGAGGCTGAGCCCACTGGCGTCTGGGGCTGAAGAGTGGATGCCTGCTGCCCCCCAAGTTGGGGACCCATGGCAAACAGCAAGCGCTGCCATTGTTCCCACATCTGATTGGTTCCCAGGTTGGTATGAAATGAACCTGCTTCCCAAGGGCTCCGAGTCCCCTGTGCCTGGCTGGGGAGCCCGGGGCTTGGCTCCTGGGTGGCCTCTCCCCACTGCCCACAGGAATCATCTAACAAAACTAGGGCACCGCATGATGCCACATCACCCCTCTCCGCTGGCTTCCCCATGGAAGTGACGGGATTAGTTCTGCCATCCACTGCCGGGCCCTGGGAGAAGGCCCAGGAAGAGACAGGGCACCTCAGGCCGGGCGCTTTTCCGTGTGGCAGCTTGGTGGGGGGCTGCTGAGGAGACCACAGCGACAGGCCGCGATGGATGGTGGATGGGAATTGTTTCCTGCACGTTTCTTTCTAATAAAAGCTCAAAATGATAAGACACCCCATCAACACTGAGAAGCCCAAACACCGCTGGTTTTCATTAATGCGCCTGGGTCTCCCCCAGGGCCTGGGGACATGGCCAGCGAGGACGTAGAGCCAGGACCTGGGTCATGATAACACACTAGTGCCCACCCTCTACCTGTGGGACGTCCTGCCCCCCGAACCCTGTGGGAAGGGCCAGAGCTGGGAGGCGCCGGAGAATTCTGTATCTTTTTAAACAGAGCTCATGGCTGCTCATGTTAGCCATGTGGAGGCCAAAGATGTGCCTGGGGAGGTGCCGCCACCCACGGGCTGGACGGAGTGAGGGAGACAGATGTTCTCCTCAAGCGCACTGCCACTGCGCATGTGCTGGGAGGCGGTAAGTGTGTTCAGGTCCACCCTGCTGCACACACCAGGCTCCCTGAGCAGGCCTGGGCCTCTGTGCAGCGGCAGAGGTTGTTTGGGGATGATTTTGGTATAATTTGGGGCCAGGGAGCCCAGGCCCCAGGTCAGCCCTGGGCACAGGATGCCAGCTCTTCTCGTGCTCCTGGGCTTGTCTTCTCCATGTCTCCACTGCCTTGTCCCTGCTCTGGGTACTCTTGGGACCGTTGGCAAGAGCGTGAGACCAAGGTCTGGTGTTGTGGCGCATACCTGTAATCCCAGCACTGGAGAGGCTAAGGCAGGGGGATTATGTCGAGTTCAAAGCTAGCCTGCGGTACAAAGTGAGCTCAAGGCCAGCCTAAACTCCAAGGTGGAACCTTGTCTCAAAAAGTTAAAGAGAGAGAGAGAGAGAGAGAGAGAGAGGGATCAAGTGCGGCCAGGGTGTGTGGGTGCTACGGTCAGGGTCAGGGTCACCCCCGCTTGCTGTAGTTCCACTGCACCCTGGCTGTGGTGCTGTTGGGGGGCAAGGGACACCCTTGGAAAAGAGAGGCTGGGTTTGGACTCCCACTCTCGTTTTGGCTGCTTGGAGCCGACACCTCCTCTTCCAGGGGATGAAGCTACCTTGCTCTACCACCACCCCGTCTGCATGGGGGCCCCACTGGCACCTCACTGGAAAGGACTGGGTCCAGCAGCCAGGCAATGCGGGGCAGGCTTGAACCCAGGTCCCCAGACGGCAAACACTTCACTCCCTGACTCCCACATGTGCATGCATGTGCTTGCACATACAGGGACCTAAACATGTATGTAAGTAAGCACGTTCACCCGGCTCACCCCGGCTCTTGGAGACCTGCTGTTTAAGGAGCCTTATGAGGAGACCACATTAAAGCCACATTTTCTGTTTGTGTAGCGTCTTACGGTGCAGTCTTGGATTAATCCCTTTGACGGTCTTTGGATTGACATAAAAGACACAGCAGGTACTAACTACTGGAACTAAAAGGTATACATACATTCAATTGTTGACTCCCCACTCGATCAAAGACACAAACCCAGAGCTTCTAGAATAGAGCGATCCACTCTGGGCTGTCCCCACTGAGCCTCAGGCATGGCGACTTCAGTCCTTCAGCTGTGGGACTCACTCCCACCGAGCTTCCCAGGACCAGGGAAAGCAGGGACGTGTGCAGACGCAGGACCCCAGCGCAAGCCAGTGGTCATCCAAGGGGTGTCAGGCTCAGGGATGTGGATGGCTCTGGGGAGGCACGAGCTGCCCAGCTCCGCTCTCGGGGACACTTCTGTGCTTCCAGAGTCAGCACCAATGTCAGCCACAAACCCAGACTGCTCTGTGATACGGCCAGGACCGTCTGTGCCACAACTGTTTTGGGATTCCCGGTCTATCCCCCCTTCCTCTGCAGCGTGTGCAGCCTCGAGTGGCAGAGACCAATTTGTCCCTGGAGCATCTGCTTGGGCACCAAGGACTGGGGCTCAGGACCACCCATGGGGCGAGGAGGGTCAGACTCCCCCTGCTGCCCTCACTACCAGGGCCCCTTTCCGCTGAGCTTGGCCCCTCCTTCTGTCTCTGGGGTACACAGAAGGCCAGGTGGGCAACATGGGGACACAGTCTGGGGACACAGGTCCTGCCCCAGGTGCTTGGCGCCCTCCCCCAAGTCATAGGGGCCGGAGTGGGGACAGCAACAAGGCAGCCTGGGCACCTCACAGGAAAGCGTGGGTGCCAGCCGGAATCCTTGCCAGAGGAGCTCAGGTCTGCCAGGGAGAGACAGTCCCTTCTGCTGCGTGGCTCAGCTGCCTGCCCTGACCATGGCACTCGGGATTGTCCCTGTGGCCTCTGTAGAGACCGAAACTACCCGCGGGGCACTTTCTGGGGCCCGTGGCCAGTGCCTGGGGTCGCTGGGAAGAACAAGCTATGCAGAGATTAATGTGGGGGAGGCCTGGCTACTGTAAACAAAGACACCCCAAAAGGAAACAAAGGCAGGGGGAAGGAAGAGGGCCGACTTGCACGGCCTCCTCCACAGCTGTGGAGACCTGAGGCTCGGCTTCCCAGATGCACGGGAGGTGGGGGGGGGCTGACCCAGTGCCAGCAGCACGACAGCTCTGCCCGCTTCCTGGCACCCCACCCTGCACAGCCAGAGCCCCCGTACCTATATTTCATCCCGGCCTGCTGCACGCTGGTGTTGCTGGTGCTCGGGACGCTCTGCATGGAGAGCTGCCCCAGGCTCCGGGCCACCATGGCCACTGTGCGGAAGCGGCCGCGGGTGCCCGGGCTGGGGCTGCTGGCTGCTGGCCGGCCCAGACGCTCCTCAGGGCCCCGGGCCTTGAGGCTGTGCTCTGAGCACATGAAGGACACCTGCATGTCTTGGCTGGCAGAAGGCCCCTTCTCCCAGAAGGTGAGGATGTGGTGTCCTTTCAGGAGCAAGGATGTCTGAAGACAGCAATGGAGAAAACGCCCATGCAGCTGCCCGCCCAGGGCAGGGCATCAGATTTCCAGACGCAGCTAGGAAAGACTTCATCCAGGAGGAGCCCAGGATGGGGGCCAGGGGTCACCTCCCATGGTCCTTCTGTGCTGGGCCTTCTCTGTCCCCGCTCAGCTGCCGCACTGGCGGCTCAAGACCCCAGCGGCCTCTGAAAGTGCTGGGCAGGGCAGGGCTGTGAGTGCCTCCTGGCTGAGGAGCAACCGCTGTCCGTGAAGGAGGAGGAGGCCCTTCTGTGCCCTCCCTGAGCCCGAGTGGAGCCTGGGTGGTGGCCTGGGGCCTGTGCCCGGCTGGGAGGTCGTGGGGAGCAGCTGCTTCTCCTGCTTCCCGAGCCTCTCACACGGGGCTCCTGCCGAGGCAGGGAGGTGGCCGGCGGCGCAGGCAGCCGCTGGAGATTCATTATTAATGACGCAGGATGCAGAGCAGTCTGCCCCGCTTTCCCCCGAGGCTGCCTGGGGTGGGGTGGGTGAGGCCGAATGGGGCAGAGCCTCCTCTGAGAGCAAGCGCCCAGTTCTCCTGGGCACAAGGAGAAGGCAGGTCTCGGGAGCCGTGGAGAGGAGCCCACCCTAGCTTGCTGACAGTGAAAGGGACAGCCAGGGAAAGAAGCCCTGGAGTCTAGGGGACGAAGGGACAGAGAAGTCTCACCCCTGTAGGACGACTCGGCAGAGCCAAGTGCTTCTGAGTGCATGGAGACTGAGTGAGCCAGGGAGCGGCCTTCACACCCACCTCTGTCAGAGGGGCTGCTGGGTGGGCTCTGGCCATACCGACTCTGGGTCCCTTGGCCCTGCCAGGAGGGGCTGAGAACGAGCACAGGGCGGGGCCCAGTGACCACAGACTTGCCACCGCAGTCTCCCTGCTCACCTGCAGTAGCCTCTGCCTTCACCACTGCCTTGAACCCTGAGAAACACCCATCACAGGGATGGGTGTGCCCCCCAGGGCAAGCTGCAGACCGGCTGTGGGTTAATCACTTGTGACTAAAACAAATAACAAAGCTAGGTGTGGTGGCAGCTTGGGACCCCAGCACTGAGGCAGAAGGATTGCTCCAAGTTTGATGCTAGCCTTACATAGTGAGACCCCATCTCAACCCACCCCAACTCTAAATAAAGCAAAGCAATAAACAGCAAACAACAGCGTGCATTCTAAGGACCCTGCAACACAAGGCGTGGCCTTCCAGTGGTGGTGGTGGGGCTCAGCAACAGGCCTGGAGGGCCTGGAGGGTCACCCCAGCATCACCAATGCAGCAGGAGAGCCAGCACTCAGGTGGGACCTGGCCACAGGGACTGGGAGGGTGGGCTCCAGCCTTTGCCCAGGCTGCCCTGGCAGTGAACAGGCATAACTATGGAGTCCAGTGGGACCCCTGGGGGCCATGCTCAAGCCCAGCTCTGCTCCTCCTGCTGGGTGCCCACACATGGCCCAGAGCCTGGGTTCTTGCTGTGGGGGCAGTGGAGCCCCTAAGCCACCCAGGAGGAGAGCAGAGCCACCTGCACTGACCCCGTGCAGCTCAGCCTCTCCTGCCGGGGAGCCCAAGGCTCCGGGAAGCAAGGCCCCGCCATTTCTGTATTGCAGACCTGTCAAGGGCCACACGTGGCACAGGTTCTTCTGGGCCTGAGGTGAGCCACTGCCTCCTCCCCCACTGGAGGGCTCTCCTGACACAAAACCTTGTCATCGATCTCAGCACTCTAGCCTCCAAGCCTGCACCCAAATAGAACCTGCTCAGGCTAATAGTTCAAGGAATCTTTCTCCACCCCACTTCTCTCCTGGAGAAAGAGTAACGTTTCTTCTTTCACAGAGGATCGGAGCACCTGCTGCATGCAGAGCCGCCTGTCCTCAGCTGTTCAGGACACTGAGCAGCTTGCTACCCACGGAGTCCTGGACTCGGCACCTCTGGGCGGACCCAGTCAGCCTACAGAGACGCAGGATCCCCACCTCCCTCTTCCATGCTCCATTCTTTGGGGCCTGCTCATAGGGAGTTCTCACAAGGGCTGGGGTCCCAGTGTTGCTCGAGGGTCATCCCTAACCACAGGGCGTGTGGTAAGCAGGCTGCGGTAAAAGGGCGTCACAAGCAGCAGAGTCTTGTCTGCTTCTTCACACAGCTAGCAACCCCGCAGCCAGACACCGACCCGGGGGACGTGACACTATGCTCCCACAAACGCTTCATCACAGATGTCCACAGCAGCATTATTCCCAGCAGCCTCAAAGCAGGAACAGGTCAGTGCCCATCAGCTGACAAGTGGCTAAACAAAAGGTGGTCTATGATGCACTGGAACACCACTGAGCTCTCCCAAGGAACAAAGCCCTGATACACGTGACCACACAACAGACCTGGAAAACGCCCCCGGAAAGAAGCCATCAGGAAAGCCCATGTCACACAGTTTCATGTATATGAAGCACTAAGAACAGAGAAACTCTGCAAGATGGGAAGTAGGGGGGTGTTTGCCGGGGTGGGGAGGCGTGGAGCGGTAACACAAGGGTCTGGGGCTTCTTTTCAGGGTGATGAAAATGTCCTCACATGGACGCTGGTGGCTTTCAGTTAAGACTGTTGAACTGTACACGAAATGGGCACGGTGCATGGTGTGGGGATCACATCTCAGCAAAGGAAGTCCACACCCTCCACCTTCCTCCACAGCCTCCAGGATTTCTTCCTGTTTCTCCCAGTCTCTTTTGGCACCAACTCATGCCAAGTAACCCTTCCCCAACTTGCTGCGTCCAGGGGAGCCCATGGGCTGGGGATTGTTGGCTGGTGGCATCTTTCTGTCTTCACACTTTGGTACTCAGGGGCCTTTCAGTACACACAGGACCAGGGGACCAATGGGCCACTGGAGACTAGGTGGGACATGGCGCCTGTGGGGGGAGGGCTTGCTTTTGAGGGAACTGCACTGGCCACTGCATCCCGTGGTTCTCTGAGAATCCAGGGAAGACATCTCTCAAGCACCAATGCGCTTCCCCCTTTGTGGAAACACAACAAAATGTGTAGTCTGGCCGGCCCTGGCTGGTGAATTCTGCATGTGTGACATTCCAAAATCACTAACATCTGAGTCGACGCACTACGCCTGGAACCACGAGTCCCATCCACAGCAGAGAGTGCCTCAATCTTCCCAGAGTTGGAAGACAAGGTCCAACTCCTCCCTGCCCATGCCCCGACATGCCCTGTCCTGCTGTACCTGCCCAGCCACCTCGGCTTCCTGTCATCTTCTCCAGCAAGTGTCCCCTGGAGCTTCCCATGGCCTCTCACTCCCTGGCCCATGGCTCAGTCCTTAAGTCACCTTCACACACCTGTCTTCCTGCCATCTGGCTTTTCCTTGTCACATCATCCTGCTTTGTGCCTTGGGATGGGTGATGCTCTTTGAACACCTGTGGTTTTGGGGTGCTTGCTTCTCCTCTGCCTCCCCTCACCAGGAGGTGGTGGCTGTGAGGGCAGGATCCTTGTTGCTTTTATTCACGATGCACCTCCAGGGTCAAGCCTAACCCTTGCTGCCAAGCAGCCTCTTAATGCAAGGTGTCCGTCACTGGCGAGCCCCAACACAACAAAACAACCACACACAGTCTCCCTCCTGAGAAGTGTCCATCAGAATTAGGCATTTGCTGTGGCCAAATTGGCTAGCCATTCTCCCTCTCTTGCAGATGGGTTTAGTATGCAAATACTTAAGAATTCTGCCACCTAATGGACTTTCGGAAGAACTCTTGTTTCTTTCATGTTCAAACAATGGGCTGCAGGATGAAGCATTGTCCACGGGAGAAGCCAACGAGAGGCACAGCTCTGGATTCTGCTTACTCCCCGCAGGGCAGCCCACAACCCCAGGGAAATCCACAGCTTCAGATTGCTCAACAAATTATGGGATGCCAGATTAAAATTCAACTTCACCTAAGCACTAAACAACTGAACAACTTCTTAGTATACAAATCCCCTGAATACTGTGCGGGACATGTTTACACTGAAGGAGTACTTGTTGTCTACCCATAATTCCTATTTAATTGGCACCCTGTTATATCTGGCAAGGATGGGCTCCAGGAGGTCCCCTTGGGCTGACTGGCTCTGACAAGGGCTGATCCTCAAAGGACCATGGTGTAGCGCTGCATATTTGGAGTCTACAAGGACTCATAAACAGTCAGCCAGCCTTCTCGCCTCTGGAGCAAGGTAGACATGGCCTCTGCGGTGCTGTCCTGGGTGCTGAATCAAGATTGCTCCTTTGGTTCTGAGAAGGTTCAGACCTCAAGCCTAGGACCCGGACAAGCAGGACACTTCATTCATATCTTTTGCTGCCATGGTAACAGCCTGGTGCAACTAATACAGAAGATACCAGCTGGAAAACAACTTCCACAGGGACAGCCAATCCAAGGACAGAAAGGAGGGAAACACTTCCTTGTCCCCAGAATCCCACTGGGTTTCTGATGCCAGAATGGATTTGTTATTAGAGATGAAGAGTTGATGATTTCACCAATTCATGTTTAGTCAACCCCTAATGACTAATTTGTTCCTGTGAAGTTGTAAGAGACAAATCCTCCCTGTCCTTTTCTCCCCCCCCAGGGAGAAAATCCCAAACTCTTAACAGTGCCATCTTTGGACAGCTATGACTGTGGCAGGCTTTTGGTTTTTTTCCTTGATACATTTCTATGTGGCTGAGATTTTCAAAATAGAAAATATTTACACTAATATACATGGAGTGATCAAATATATGCTGTATATTTAAATAAAAATTATTAGAGTAAGAGACATATTACCATTGATTCCCTTCAGAACACCGCCCTTCCCTTCTAACACACTTATCTCAACACTCCTGCCACTCTGTGGAGTAATTCTGTGGTCCTCATTTGTGTCTTTATAAAGTATGATCAAAAGTGCAGTGAGCACTTCCGCTGCAGAGCGAGAGGCAGGATGCTAAAAGCATGACACCGTGTCCCCACCCACTTTAGTCACCATATCTGGCAGCACACAACTCATGTCCCAAAGTCAAACCTATCATGGCGGGTCAGTACTTCAAATCAAGTCAAGACATGGAGGCGAACTAAAGACACTCACAAGAGAGAACTCTCAGAAGTCCTTCTGAAAGCGGCAAGGTGAACGGGAAAGTGTGTTGGATGTATGAGGCAGAACGCTGTTCAGGGATGAATGCCAACATGTCTTTCACTGTAATAAATTTAAGCTTTAACCTCAAACAACACAGCTGTCACCAGTGTTTCGCAAGCTGCGTCCTGTGCTAGGCAGTGCCTGGCTGCAGGGCCCCTGCATGTGGCGGGACTCCCTGCCCTCTCCCCATGCCTGGCCCTTACCGATACTTCATGCCTGTGCGTTGGGCGGTGCAGCTGTCCAGGGAGAGGCCGTGCATGCGGAGGAAGCTCTCCATGTTCCTGGCCTGGGCAGCTGCCCGCACCTCCCGCAGCCGCTGCAGCTCCAACGTGTCCGTCTGGCGGACGGGGTGCAGGGCCCAGTCCGAGTGGCACCTGCTGCTCACACTCCGCAGGCTCTCGCTGTACGTCATGGACAACATGGTGCCGGCTGGCCTGCAAACTGCCGCTGTCCAGCTGGGAAACGCTGAGTGCTGGTGGGCTAGAGAATCTCAGAGCCCCTTGAGTCCCAGGCTGGCCTGCTGGTCCAGTGAGACAACCTCCAAGGAGAGCTGAACTGAGAAGTCTTGGTGTCTGGGGTTGGAGTAGCCCCTGGATGGAAACACCCCTTGGCATGAGATTCTCTGTCCTTAAAGAGGAGCCTGTTGGGAGCCAAGTCGCCCTTCACCCGAGCCCCTGAGACAAGCACAGGTCAAGCTGCATTGCAGACAGGAGCGCTGTGACCCCCAAAATTCCAGTAGAAATGGAGCACGGGGAGCATGCAGAGCCTGAGCCCCAAACAGATGCCAGGCGCTGGGGACCAGGGTGCTGCCCCGTGGGGAAGAGGTGCTGTGACACACTGCTCTTTTGAAATGGCTCCCAGATTAGCACCAGCAGCGGTCTGTCCCCGGGAAAGCAGCGCAAGGCATTCATGTGATGTGCCGCTTCTGCTACACGCCAAGGGGCACCCCAGCAGCCCTGTGGAGGGAAGCGCCACTCACGTAGCATTCTTGATTGTCAGATACAGCCAAGGCCACCACGATCCACAGAGTGAGCAGGAGGGGGGCTCTGTGGGAGCTTGAGGAAGCAAGTGTGACTGGCATCGGGAGATTTCAAAGTTTTTGTGTTAAGAACCACTGCTACATCCTTATCCTTAACAACGATGGAATACCATGGCTGAAGCCAAAACCATCCTAAGTGGCTCTCCAGGCCACAGCTCGAATGGCAGTCCACCCATACAGCGGAACAGTGTGGAGGCTTGAGGGGGCAGAAAGGACCCTCAATCTGCTCGATGTCCTTAGTTTGTCCTTAGTTTGCAAAGGACAACCACAGGCTCTAGCTGGCTGCCTGTGTGCGCCCGCCCAGGAACACTTCCACAACTGCCTACCGAATCAAACTGCGGTGGAACAAAAAACCAAACAAAAAAAAGCGAGCAGCTGTCCAGAACGGGGTGCTCCAACATGGACTGTCGTGCAGCCAGCCCCCAAAGGTGGGGGTGAGGGCAAAAGCAGGCAGGGAGAGAGGGCACGTGTGCAGAGAGCTCCTGTTGGCATTAATACATGCATGTAACAGAGAGTAGGTCAATGAGGTGTGGTGGTGGGTGTCCCCACCTGCCGGATCTGTGACCGGACAGCAAGGACCCTTGGCAGGCACAGCACAGAAGAGGTCTGCACCCCAGGCTCCACATGCCACCTGGGCAAAGCCCCTGTCTGTCCAGATGCTGCCCTGAGGCCCTGGCATGGACACATAAAAGTACAGACAGGATGTCCCCATTTCAACTGGGCTGGCTGCAGGATAGGGTCCTGGAGTGAGGCCCTGGGAGGCGGGAGGGGGTCCTCAGGCCTCAGCTTCTGCTCTAGGGGAAGAGGCTCTTCCTGGGCACAGCTGCAGAAGTTCTGTGTCTGTGTGGGCCTTCGGGGTGGGGTTGCGGTCCCCTGGCATTGCCTTAGACTAGCGTCTGCCTCGGTTCAGCTGCACGGGTTGGCCTGCCCAGCTTCTCCACAGTTGAGGACGGGCCCACAAGGGTCGGAGTCTGAGATGAGCTTGGTGCCGGCTCCTTCCAGAGCACAGCCAGCCTGGGGATCCCTAACAGCTGGGAACCCTCCACCACCCTGCACTGCCCTTTCCACAGGGGCTTCCTGCAAGTGTCCTCCTGGGAGACTCCTGCTCACAGGGACTGGCACGTCTGCTCTGCTTCCACGATGGGGCCTGGCTCTGGGCAGTGCTGGAAACACCGACCGGCACTGGCTGTGCCGTTGAGGTGGGGGGAAAGGTACTCCAAGACAGTGGATGTGTGGGTGGGCTCTGTGGGGAGCTGTTCCGCATGGGCCCTGGACCCAGCTCCGGGGCAGGACCATGAGGCCCCCTCCTGTGGTGCTTATCATCCACTAATGTCCCGATTATCACACTGGCTCTTGGGATGCTGTCTTGTTTGCAGGGCAGGGAACTTCTGTCCCCTCTTGTGTACCCAGCAGTGGCCACGGTACCCACAGTGGGGATGCAAAAGGCCAGGCAGCCCTGCAGTGGGTGTTCCCCAGCTCAGGGCCGGCAGCTGTGTCCAGGCCACTGTCTCTCCACCTGGAACCGCGTGGCTCCATCCCAGGGCACATGGCCCCTGAGGGCCATGCCCCAGGTGGGGCTGTGCAGGGCTTCTGGGTCCCGATGCAGGCAGGGCTGCCCCACCTCCCAGAGGACTCAGCGGGGAGGTGGAAGGGGACTTGGTCTTGGGTGAGGTTTGTGGGAGGATCTGAGGCCAGAGGCCCACAGGCAGTAGCCCTAGCGCCACTCCCTCCTGGGCACACAGGGTGGCACCCAGCAGCTCCTTCCCCAGTGGCTGCATGGCTGGTGGCCAGCTCCCATTCCTTGAGGTAGCTGTATCCCTGAGCTCTTCCCCAAAGCAGTCCTGCCTCAGACGCGCATCGGCCTAGCCAGACCGGCCAGGCAGGGATCGATAGCCATTAGCTTTCAAGACATTAGCCACTCCAGAGGGCCGGCTCTGGCTCTGCCCTGGAAATACAGCCAAGTCCCGGGGGAAAGACAGCAAGCAGGGCGAGGTTTCCGGGCCTGGGACAGGGCAGCCCTGGCTGCCACACACTCATTGTCACCCAGGAGGTCCGGTACTGCTCCAGGCTCCGGTCTCCTGGGCCACCTCGGGTTGCAAGAGAGGGGCAGGGAGAGCCGGCAGCACAGCAGGTGCACGGCACAGGGTGGCGGGCTTGCACCAGAGGTGTGGCTATGGTAGAAGCCCTACACAGAGAGGAGATAACAGCTGGGCGGGAGGGGACACCAGGCTGGCACAGCCAAAGGAGCCAGGCAGACACCAGACAGCCCTGGAAATGTTTCCTGGGACGAAAGAAATGCTGATGATCACCTCTTCCCCCAGAACCTGCACAGCGGGTGGTCTCCCTGCTTATGATGTGGCAAGGCCCTGGGAGTGGGCTGTGAGGTGGGGACACTGTGACATAGGGCACCCAGAGCCTCCTGCTGGAGTATGGCACCAGGGGCTGGTGGGCAGAGAAGAGGGTGGGCGTGGCAGCCTGTGACAGTGGGTGAAGAGAGGAGCAGAGAGCTGCGCCCAGGAGCAGTCCCCAGGGAGGCAGGACTCCGGGGAGGACGGTGTGTGTGTGGAGGGACAGGCATGGTCGACAGCACAGGGACCCTTACACGCACGAGCTTCGGGGACTATGTGGGTGTGGAGAACACACCCCAGTTCCCTGACTCTCTCCCTGGGGCAGGGGGCACCAGCAGAGCGGGCTTGTTGGACACAAGGCCCAGGTCAGATATTGCGGGAAGGGGAGGGAAGCCTACGCTACGGCTCAAGCCCTGCGTCTTCCACTTCTGAGTTTCAAAGTGCAGTGAGACTGAGGCAGGAGGATGAAAGTTCAAACCTAGCCGGGCCAAGCCAGTGACTTAGCAAGACCCTCTGTCTCAAAGTAAAACACAAAGAGGCTGGGGCTGCAGCTCAGTGCAAAGTCCCTGGGTCCAATCCCCAGTACTGAAGAAAAAGAAAAAAGTACAGCATCCTAGGGGCACAGACTGCAGCCATCCCAGCCACTGTCTCGGAGGCCACTGTCTCGGAGGCCACTGTCTCGGAGGCCACTGTCTCGGAGGCCACTGTTCAGGAGGCCACTGTCCGGGAGACCACTCCTCGGCTCCATCTTCACCTGTACCCCATTCTCCTCAGTAGCCAGTGTTAACCACGAAGTGCCCAAAAGCCCTTCTCTGCTGCACCTGGCCTGCCTTTGGCAAATCTATTCTCGTCAGCTGGGGGGCTCAGGGGAATTCATGTGAATTAACACCACGGCCCGGGAAGATGAGGCGCTGCTGCTGCTAACCTCATTAAGCCAGAAGGAACCGCTGCTCCTCCCAGCCTCGCCTCCATCTGGAATTTCTGAACTGGGGTCTGTCTACCGATAGCCGCCACAGCACAGCGGGGCAGGCTGAGAAGGAAGCCCACGACACGGACGGACAGCGACATCTGTCTAGAGACCAGACAGCGGCCTGGGTGCTCCTGAGTGCAAGTGGAGGGGCGCAGCCACCCAGGCACGCACAGCCTCCCACTGGCATAGTGAGAAGAGCCATCAGCAAGGCGGGGCACAGACAAGCGCCCGCACGCCCCAGGCTGCCCACACGGACCCTCCAGGCGGCACCGAGCTCCCCCACCACCGCCAGGCGCGGAAATGCCGATCTCAGCGTGTACCCTGCAAGGCATAAGCGGCACCGGGGTCTTCACAGACAGGAAGGGGCAGCAGCAAGCAGACGCAAGCATGGGAACCCCGGGTGGCAGGTGCTGCCAGGCGCAAGCCGGACCACCCCCCACCATCCAGGTCTGCCCCAGCCTGTGCACTCTGAAGTCGTCTGCTGTGAAAAATGTCTCATTCAGATCGGTCTGAAGTGACCACCAAATAGCACCATCCCAGGTGTTATTTGAACTCCACGGGACATCAGCCCCGGGCAGCAGCTCCCGGAGAGGGTGGTGCCAAGTCCAGCCCTGGGCTGAAGGGACGACTCACCTGCCTCCGAGGGTGGCTGTGCGTTAGAAAGGCCACAGGCTAGTTAGTAGGGATCTAAGGCTCCAGCGCAGTGGCTATGTCGTTAGGGAGTGTCGCTGCGGAACGGCAGCGGCAATTGGTGAATGAGGCGAGTCCCTCAACGGTCCACTCTGGAGGCAGCAAGTCCATTAGCTCTATTAGGGCGTTTTCATCTCAGTGAGAGACTGAATTATTCACAAGCTCCACTTCCCCTAAAAGCTCGGGCAGCGAGCTCCGCGGTGCAGCCTGGCACTGCCAGCTCCTGGGAGGCCAGGTTGGGGTGCAGCCTGAGGGCGTGGGAGTGCTGTGTTTCTGGTCCCTCACTGCCTCTACTGCCCCTCTCAGCCACAGGTAGAAAGAGGCCAGCTGCATTGTTTGTCATCCAAATGTAGGACAGAGCTCCCCCTTTGCAATCTGTGTCTGCATCTGGGTGGTTGGGGTTCCCGAAGCATGTGACTGCCACCCACAGCAAAGGAGCAGGGGTCTGGCGAGCCCTCCCCCAGCACATAAGATGCTGTGCCCTCGCTGCTATATTCTGTGCTGCCGGGAAGCATTCATGGCTGGAAGATTTGAGAAATGTGCTACTTGCCACCACATGGCCACTGTCTCCGGGCAGGGCCAGAGCAGCCCTTCCTGTCGCACAGGTGCTGAGCTGGGGATTAGGGGAGGCTTCGAGACCACTCCAGCCCTGGCCCTGAGGTGGCGACCTGGGGGCCAGGGAAGTCTCTTCTCGCAGCTAAGGAGGCCACACCAATGCCTGGTGGAGTCCGGGTGGAGGCTGACCTGTCTGCCACCATGGGGTGACAGAACAGGAAATCGGTGCTCTGGATATGAGGAGAACGGGATAGGGGGAACATGGAATCTGAGGTGCCTGGCAGTGGGGTGGTACTGGCAAAGGCTCGGTGAGCACCCTGGGGTGACTTTCACCCCGAAGGCTAAGTTTGCTGTGACACCTAGGCAGGGTTTGCATGCATCCCCAGGGGTTTGTGTCCAAGACTTGGTTGCCAGGGAGTAATGTTAGAAGTGTGGACCTCTAAGGGGTGGCCAGAGGACACTGGGACTACCCTCCTGGGACCCAGGTCCCGGCACCAGCAGGCTGTATGATGAGCCCGATTACGCACCGCCGACCTCCTGCTCGCCTGCCATCTATCACGAGGACCTGATCCATCTCTGCAGTCTGGCCTCTTGCTTGCCTCTGCCATGTCCTCGTGTCCCTGGTGGCCCAGTCTGTGAGGACGCTGACTCCTGCCCTCTGTGCACCCCTCCACGTGGTGGCTGTCTCGTCTGCAATCCTGCTGTCCACCCCACAACTCTGAGCTTCCATGACTACACCTGCCGTGCCGGGGGCTTCCTCCGTGAACCGCTTTGCCTTCTTGACATCACTGGAGTTGTGGTGCCATTCTGGGGTGGAGGCAATACTGTCCCCAAGCCTTCATGTGCCGTGTGAGCTCTGCCAGGCGACGCCACTCCCCCCCATGAGTGTAGGGTTTATCTTCTTGCCCTTTGGCTTTGTGTGTGGTCATGATTCTCACTTTGGCTCAAAGGCTGTGAAGCAGAAATCACGGTGCTCTGCTTCCTCATCGGTCCTAAGAGACGTGGCACATCTCTGCTCTTCCTCTGGTCAAGAATGACACCAGACTGAATACCACTTCAGCCTCCCTACGGTTTGGAGACAGCCCTGGCCCGTCCCACCCCAGCAGAGCTCATCCTAGCCAGACTTCGGCCACGAGCAAGACAGAAATGCTAACCGTCACATAGCACTGAGTCTTGGGGCTGCTTGTTCGGCAGCACTTTGTGCAGAGGTGGCTGCTACAAGGTCTTACTGCCTTCCTAGTCTGGGAGCTGCTCGAGGGCAGGACATGCACCTGGATACCTCTGCTCCTCGGAGGACCACCTCACATAACCCAAGCAGCTCCCTGAGGCCATGTTTAGTGCCACTGGGAGTGGCACCCGGTTTGTGAAAGAGGTCTCAGCGCTGAAAAATCGTCGTTGTCAGAGGTCCCACCCAAGTGTCCACGGGAAGAAAGCATACTGGGGGCCCCGGGAGAGGATGGCTGGAAACTAAACACCAGACCTTAGAGCTGAGAGGCAGGAGGGAGGCCTTTGGGCTTGGCTCTCAGGCAGGAAAGCCTGGCACGGATAAGGGGCTCTCCAGAGGTGGGCAACAGCCAACCCAGAGCCCTGGGCTTCTGAGGGCAGCGAGTTGTATGGGAGACTCACCCCGAAGGACTCAGCCCCTCCGAGCTGCAGGCCAGCACCCGGGCCCTTTCTGCCCACTGCTCTGGCCTCCCTCCTCTTCCAGACAAGGGCGGCCCAGGCTCTCGAGGCTGCGATTCAGGGGCACATTTGGCGTCCCTGGTCGCATCCTCTGGGATGAGCACCACACGCTCTCTACAAAGGATTTGCATGCTGCCTGCATCCCAGCTCCAGATCTGGCCACTTGGTGAGAAGAAGGTATAGAGCCAAAACGTCAGCAGAGCCAGAGTCAGCCATCTCCCTGGAGGTGCAGGACCCACCGGAGGCACCACAGCAGGCAGGCAGACTAGCCCGTGCGCCCAGGCCACGGCCACATTCGTGTGCAAGGCCAAGGGGAGGAGAGGAGCAGGTCATGTGGAAATGCAGCGCTGGCCAGCGCTCTGTCAGACACGAGCCACAGACGCTCCCAGTGCGGGTGCACGGTTCTATGGCCTGGCTCAGTGCCAGAATGCGGCAGCTCGCATGGGGACCTGCCACCCAGAGCTGGGGTGCTCCCACAGTCCCGGGCAGACCCTGCCACCGTACTTCCTGGCCCTGGAGGCTGTCTGGGCAGGGTGCATCTTCTTGGTGCACTCCTTGCTTCACAGGAGAAGGAGAGGTGGGCCAGAGGGAGACGGGCAGCCCGAGAGGACTCTCTGGGCCTGAACCTGGGGCTCTAGAGACCGCATCTCATTGGGCAGGTCTCTTGCCAGGTGGGCAAATGCATGTTTCTAACTTGCCAGCAGGGAAGTGCAACAGAGAGAGAACCCGCATCCACCATGACGCCGACCCGGGCCTCCTGGGTACCATGAGCTCCTGTCATGAAGCTGTTAACTTCCACCAACCCGAGGACCCTGTTAGCTACACGTTGGCCCAAATCCACAGGCAAACAGGGAACAGACAGCTCACCATGGAGCCTTACTGTGGTAAGCAAGGAAGCCCAGACCTGTGGCTACAGGGACACAGCCCAGCCATGGCTGGGCGCTCGAGGTCCTGCTGGTGCCTGTGGCTGAGTGCTAAGCTGCCATCAGAAGGCCATGTGTCCAAGTCACAGCAGAGCTTGAGGTGGCCACTGTGCATCACCCCGACCGCACATTCCCACCAGGACAGGACACACGGCTGCTCTGCGGGAGGCACTGAGAGAGGTGGCAGGGCCTGAGTGCTACACGGAAACACCAGCTCCCCAGACCAGAGGGGCTCACTCCTCCCACCCACTCCTGTCTGCTGGGGTGGGGGGAAACGAAGGACTCATTACCTGTAAAACTGGAGCTGTCTTTTGGGACTCCCATACCGAGTACTTCGGACAGCAATGGAGGGAAGAGAAAAAAGAGGAGAGAAGAGAGACAGTCCACAACTGGTGTCACCCTCCGGCAGGTGCCAGCTCAGAAGGCATCGTCGGCTTCCCGCAGCCCCTGCGCCCCCACCCTCATGGCTGGCATCACCAGGATGTGGGGCCAGGCACAAGGGCAGCAGTGCCACCCAGTGGCCATGGAGGAAGAAGTCTGGGCACTGAGTCTGCAGGGCCTTCCTTCCTACAGAACCCCCTGGGTGAGCCCTGTCTGGGTCTGACCGTGCCTGGGTACGGGCCCCTCAGTGTCACATGTGGCATGCTTTAGAACAATGGCCCGCCCAGATGGGCCGCCAGCTGTATCTGGTGTGGCAGGTGGTGACTCCTGACCCCTTCACAGGACAGATGTCCTTTTTCCAGGGTTCCCACAGACAAGGGCCCTACCAATCTAGAAAGGACTGACAAATGCTGGGCCGGTCTCATTAGCGCCCCCTGCAGAGTGGGCCTGGTGCAAGGCTGCCACTGGGCACAGATGCCCAAGGCTGGGCTTGGAGGTGGCCTGCACCGGGAGGAGGTCGGAGGCCTTCTGTGAGCGGCCGGCTGTGCCTGCTTACTGGGAAATGGCCAGATGCGGCTCCCCAAGGGGCTGAGAGGTCATGAGCCCTGTTCAGGGCACTGGGGGACGGGGCAAAAAGCCACATGAGCAAGGTGTGCAAAGTGCAAGAAACAGAAGCCGGGGTGGGGGAGCTTGCACCCAGTTGTGCCCGCGTACCCGTCACATATGTTGGAAGAGTGCAGAACCAGAAGAGTCTATGCTGGCTGAGCGCCACCCAGAAAATTTTCCTTTTTTTTTCTTCCCACTTTGGCTTTCAAATGCTTGGTTCTCCCTTGGTGTGAATGCTCATGGGTGTGCACTGCGCAGCCCCACTGCCCACTTGGTCCTTCCAGCCTCCTGGGGTGGGGGCAGTGGCTTTGGGGACCCTTCTCAGGCAGGCCTGGTCTTGGGAAGGGGTGTGGGTGGACAGTGGGGTTACCTGTAGATCATCCCGGGGGAGCCCGTCTGACGCAGGGAGAGCCGAGCCGGAGAGCCCGTGGTGGATTCCGGATACATGGAGCCGGCCTCACTTGTGCAGACCCGCTCGCTTCTTCACAGAGCGGAAGTTCTGGAAGAAAAGCAAAGCAGGTGGGGGAAGCGGTGGTTAGCAAAGGCCAGCCAGGCTTCACGAGAGGCTGTGTAAACCTACGGGGCGTCTGTGTCTCTCATTGGATAGACAGAGTGACCCGGGGGCTCTGATGGTCAGCGTGATGATCGAGAAGGACCCCGCTCCTCCACTCTGCACCCCACTGGGTTCTGGCTTTTCTGGAAAGAGCAGGTCCCGCCCCCCACAGGTGCAGAAGGCTCCGTGGACCTCTCAGCCCGTCCTCCCTGCCCAGCAAGAGGCACTGTCCTCTCCCTGTCATCTTACACCCTCTCTGCTGATGCAGCCCACAGCAGCTTTCTGAGCTTGTGGAACCAGTGACCCTGGATCCTGGGTGCCCCCAGCCACGTGCAGTCGCCCCCTTGGGGGTGACTGGTGGCTTCGGCCCAGCACGATGTGGCAAATCAGATGAGCTGTCACTTCTGTGCCTGGGCAGCACAGACTGTGATGGCCACTGCCTTACTAACTCACGGGCTCTGAAAGTGGCTACGGCCTGGGTGGCTACAGCTGAGTGACCTCTGCTCATGCCAGCTCGGAGCTAAGACCTCGGTCCGACACCCACACAAAGCGGCTCCTTCGGGTGATCCTGGAGCTGGGGAGCAGAGCCTTCCCATCACCCCTGCCCACGGAGCCCAGTGCTGGCCACAGCTGGACAGCAGGTCGCGGGGCCTGAGGCTGCAGACTCAGTCGGCCACACGCACCCAAACAGGGTCAGGCCCACAGCGACCCTGAGACCATCAACATCTGCTGCTGGAGGTCACTAAGCTTGAAGCCACTTGTTACAGCAGCAGG
>NDGN011316527.1:0-19613 GCA_002564285.1 Tympanoctomys barrerae | reverse complement strand
TGTGCTTTAGCTAAGCTTGTTCTAAGTAGGTGCATTAGACCACTGAGCCATCTCACCAGCCCCCTTGTTACTTCTAATAACTGTATTACCAGCTCCAGTTTATAAAACAGAAACCAGGGTCAAGGAATAACTTGCCCAATGCCACGAAGACAGGCTGGGGCCCAGGATCCTGAGTGATGTGGCCCCCCATGCGCTACCTCCAAAGGAGTGCCATCACCGGCAGGCAATGAGCTTCTCCATTTTCACGCATTATCAAATGCTGTGCACCACAGCACTCTCTGTCAGTACTGCAGACATTTCTAGTGACCTCACCTGCTCTGTAACATTTTACTACTTCCTCCCACTGCCGTGGCTGGCTGAGCTGCAGACAGGCTGAGCTGCTGCGCAGAACAGAAGGCAGAGCTGGGATGAAAACTTCCAAGTTCCTCTTTGCTCCCCTCTGCTTGCCCTGCTTTGGTCACTTTGATCTCCACAGGCGTGCACTCCCGTAGACACGTGGAAGGGAGGCTGCCAGGCAGTACAGTTTCAGATTTCTTTGCAAGCAAATAAACAAAATTACCCTGGAAATCCTGCATTGTCCTTTCAGCTCTGAGTCTTTCTTTTTAACAGATCTTTCTAAAGCAATGTATTTTTAAGTATTTGTAATATTTTGAAATATCCATAGCAATCTTCACCTTTAACCACACCATTCAGATGCTTGACAAACAATAATTACTCTGAGCCAGGCTGATCTCAAAATAAATAAAAATACATGAAAGGAGAAGCAGGCTCCTTGCCAAGGTTTGCGTGACCTGTGCACGCTACTCAAGTGCTGAGGGAATAGGGAGCAGGTGAGGGCTCCAGGAAGGCTGCCTGTCACCCACTTCCCAAAGCCAAAGCTGAATACTGCTGTCCTGTGTGGACACCACTTTGCTGAGGTCCATGCTGTTATTTCCTGTAGAGGGACAGGAAAGCAGAACACAGTGTCTGTGCAGGTCCTGGGATGACCCTGTCACAGCCACATGGTGGCTCTGGGAAATGGAGTCCTGTCCCAGGCCCTCAGGATATGCTGTAGGCAAGGGGGAGAGTACCTTAGGCTCTTTGAGTCTCCCTTGTCCACAGAGAGGAGATGAACTTCACAGCCATGCCTAGGGAAAAGGCAAAGGCAAAGATCCTGGGAGAGCCCACAGCCCTGTGCAGACAGATACCCATACCCAAGTGCCCACAGTCCCTTACCGAGCAGGCTGATGCCTAGCCGGGAGAGGCCCTGTCGCAGTCCCTCGCCTAGGCTCTCGGGGAGCTGCCGCCGCCACTCCTCCTGGCGATTATAGTGCTCCTCATCCAGTGAGAGCCGGTCCATGTTCCGGGCTAGGCTGGTGGCCAGGTTGGTGATGGATGTGAGGGTACCTGAGGACAGAAGAGCACAGGGTTGGCCTCTCTGTCACATGCACATGGGTCCCAGGGCTGTGGCTTGTAGGTCTGGTGGGAGTGGGGGTATGAGAAGGGCAGTACTTAGGTCCTTTTTGGGTATGGCCACTGGGGAGGAATGGAACCTGAAGAAAATGAGGTACAGATGAAAGCAGGACTTTCTGTGGCCAGGGAGAGCCCTAAAATTTCACAGCCCTCCTATTGTTTGATTGTCAAGACTTGTTAAACAGTTGTGAAGTCTTCATTGAGGCACAGCTTTGAAGGCTCCAATTTGCCTGCTCTGCTTTTAAAGGTTGTAATGCTATTTTTTTTAGATAGATTATGAGGAAATGTTTCTCTTTAGGAATAACATTCATCTTATTATTTCAGTTTAATAAAAGGAGAATGAAATTTTATCATTTGATTTTCTGAGGAAATAGTTATTATGCCCACAGGGATTATGTGCAATTTTGATTCAGGAAGTTTGCTGAGAAGAAGTAAGGAGAACAAAGGGGCAAGGCCCCATTCTGCCTGTGTTGCAGAAGGAAGTGGCTTCAGCCACCTGCTCAGAGCAGGCCTCACCCCTTAGCAGGTCCACACAGACAAGAGTGGAAGATACAGGTGGGCATGTCATGAGGCAGTAAGCTCCTCTGCTACAGACATCTAGCTTGAAGACGAAATGTAGAAGACATTTTTGTAGCTGCATCTTTAACCACACACGTACAAGCCAAATAGATCTTGCTAAGAGGAGAAAACCAGTGTAAAAACAAAACAAAACAAAACAAAAAACCGCTCAATGACTCAGAAGGTTAAAATGACTGCTGAGGTTCAATTTAGCAGGTGTTGGTTGTTGCGTTTTAAAATTAAAACAACAGAACCACAGAGATTCCAGTGTCAAGAATGAGAAGCCCGCTAGGGACTCATCTGGTGAGTGGAGCCTGACTCCCAGGCCCCCATGCAAGTCCTTCTCATTGTCTGTGGAATTTGTTTTGATTGCTCTTGCTGCTCTCTTAACAGCCCCAACCCAGGCACTCCCCCTGCTCTCAACGGATCATAGGTTCTCCGATTTCAAGTTCAAGTCTTCTTTTGAGGCCTTCTAGCGACTTCCACAATCTGCCCACTCATAAGGGAGTGCAGTACTCTCTGCAGTAAAATGCCTTTTATGGGGAAGGAGGCTTTTGCCTTGCTTTCCCTGCCTCCTACTGAGAAGAAAAGGGGACTCAGATGGCCCTTGTTAGTTCCCGAGTCACTGCCAACCTGACCAAAATATCATCAAGCAAACACACAGATGAAATGAAAACATTCTGATGGGGACAAGTTTGGCCTTGGTGCCTGGCGACCTGTCTGGGCCACAAGATGGCACTGTTTACATGCCATGGTAGAGAAAAGTTGGCCTGTTCACCTTTAAATCAGCTTCCACGTCAAAACGTGTCCATATCCTTAAGAAAGTTATGACAACTGTATCTACATTAAAAAAATATGATGAAGCAACACAGTGTAGGATTTCTGATGTTTAGCAGAAATCCTGAACACCTTTAATATTTCTATATTTATCACATGGAGTAACAGTTGAGCCAATGCTTGTTTTCCCAATGGGAGGTTTAAAATTCTAAAGTTTCTGAAACATTTTCACACACTACCAGTAAGCAGTGATCTGTTTAAAACATAAGATGTTATATATGAGCTTTGTTCCAAGGCAATATTTCACTGCAAGCTAACAAGCCAAGCAAAGCTAGAGGCAATGTAAATATATTCAAATCTTCAACAGTTCTTTACAGAGAAAAAGTATAGCAGGCAAGGAACAAAATACAGGCACTAGCATAAGGAACAGCATAGCTACCTTTGGAAATGTGCTTCACAAAGGATGTCGTTCCTCGGGAAACGCCGCTCACAAAGGCGCCGGGGCCTCGGGTCAGCCCCTCATAGGGCAGTCTGAAGAAGTCAGCAATGCCGGTCCCCACACTTCGCACCAGGCTCGCAGGACTACCAAGGATCTCCAGGGACCCAACCACCCAGCCTGCAATGGACAGGAGTGAGAGTTACGGAAGCCTGGTATGCGTACTTTCACCACTTGTAACAAGCAGCCCAGTTTCCCTGCAATTCATTTTGTACACTAGAATTGAGAATGTAATAAGCTTCTTCAGAGTAAAATACGGGAAGTAACTCATTCACTGTGAATTCATAAATAGTGAACTTTCATACATTATAAATCAAAGCAATCCTCTGGCAGCCTCACAAATGGCTTTAATATGACTTCTTTGCCAAGCTTTGTGTGCTGTGGCAACAGGGACCCATGTGCTGAGGACACTTCCTCTAGCCTTAGGCAGGTGCACATGGGCAGGCTGGGGCAGCAGGGGGCAGCGGGCAGCAGGAGGAGAAACTGAGTGGCTGGGGGAGAGGCCAGATGCAAAATGGAATGCTGCAAAGGGGATGCAAACTTCTGACAAGGATGGAGGAGTTATTTTTAATCTTTCCCAATCCTACCAAGTTGAGTGCTTCCCTTTGGAGCAGAGCTAGAGCCAGACAAATGTATCCCCTTCAGCCCCAGCTTTGGTTGTATAAACACCAGTGACAGGGACACACTGATTGGGTTAGTGTGAGGGGAGTGTTCCCTGTCATGTCCTGGGGGTGGGGGGGGGCAGCTGTGGATCTGGTTTCTTATTTAAGCTTGGGCTTGCCAGGAGCTGGCCTGCTCAGCGCCTGATTACAGCCTGTGCCTCGCGGGAATGAGGTTTTGCCCGGCCCCTCCTGCAGGCTGGGAGCCCAGGGACCATAGGGCAGGCAGGGGCTAAGGGCCAAGGAAAGGAGGAATCTAGAAAGGCAGCTTCCTCTGGGAATCCACTGACCTCCTCAGCCCCGTGCTGGGCCCTCTACTGCTAAGGCCATGAGGACAAGTCCTGTGTGGCAGCCATCATCTCTCAGCAGCTAGCCTCCAGAGGACTCCTGTGGCAGAGATCCTCAGTACAGGAATTAATGTGAGAGGATCCAGAAGGTGCTAGTGTAAAAGCCAGGCCTGGGTCCTGAAGAGTCTCCCACCCTCCAGCCCAGGCATAGGAGGACTTTTTGCAAGGAGCTGAAAGAAGACTGGGTGCTTTGGGAAGCTGTAGAATGTTGTCCCTTCTCTGAAGGTAAAGAAACAGATTCACTTTAGTCTAGAATCAATGTGAGGATCGACAGGAAGACATGAGCTTTCTCTCTAAAGACTTGACATTTAAAGAAAAAAGGATCACTCTTGCCAAGCAAAGCCCTCTGAGTGGTATCCTAGTCCGGCAGCACAAAGGCATGCAGAGACGTCCCAGTCATGGCTCCAGCTCCTAACCAGCTGAAGGCTGGCTTGAGAGCCTCTGGGTTATAACCACTGACATCTGAGCCACGAGCTAAAGGACCAGAGCTGTATCCTAATAGCATCACTACCTGTGGACCAGAGCTGTATCCTAGTAGCATCTGGCCAGAAAATGGAAGACAGTACCCAAGGGTAAGCTTCCTACAATTATTTTCTTCTAAAAGTGAGCACAGTCACCCATCTATCCATAGAGGACTGGATCCAACATAGCCACAAATGTCTGAGGATGCTCAATTACTTCATTTAAAACAATGTAGTACCAAACTGCACATACCCTTACACTGTAAACTACCTCTAGATCACTTATAATAACTAATACAATGTCAATGCTGTGTCATTAGTTTTATACTGTATTTTCAAAAAAAATTAAAAATACTTATTTATTTGGTTACAGGATCACTCTATGCAGCTCAGACTTGCACTGATCCTCCTGTCTCAGCCTCCCCAGTGCTGGGATTACAGATGTGTGCCAACACACCTGGTTTCAGGACTGGCATGGCATGAGGTACTAGAGATTGAACTTGGGTCCAACTTTTGATGTACAGTTAGTTGAACCTGCAGATTCATGTCCTACAGATACGGAGTATATTTGTGTTTATAGTTTCTTGTGTTTAGTTGTTAGGAAAGTTTTCTGACAAAGGAAGGGCCTGTCTGACTTGTCATCAAATTGAAACTTTCAGGTAGACAGGGATCTCAGGAATTCTCAAACCCACTTTCATTTCTCATTATCATTAACTATTTTATAAACCTCTTCAAATGACTCTACCTACTTTTTAGAACTGAGGTCAGGTGTTCTTGTCCACTGCAGCCAGCAATATTTCACATGATGATAAAAGTGCCACCTGCTCCCTCCCAGGCAGTCCTCCACTACACAAATGCTTTAGTCTATTAAGGTTTCTCTCCCTCTGGCTAGTTCCATTCCTTCAGTTACTACTTTCTTTCAGAAGGGTCTTCAGATTAGCCACACTTTTTTTTTTTTTTTTTTTTTCCCCCAACAGGCACTTTAATAGGGATGTAAGGATCATCCCAAGAATAATCAGAGATTTTTCAGGAAAGAGTTTTCAACAGGCTCTAAAAAGTTGGCTCTGTTAGAATTTCTTGTCCTTGTATATAGTGAAGTTGGGACAGCAAGAGGATTTTTAGATGAATTATCAAAAATCCAAACAGAATGTTCTTGTTTGGAAAGCTTATTAAAAGCACAAAACAAAGAAATCACTTTTAGCACACAGGCTGCAGGGGCCATGGCCACTTGGGGCCACAGGTGGAGTTTCTCTTCCAGCTCATCACACAGCTGGGTGCTTCTAGCACCTTGGCACCATGGAGGGACTGGATGGAACCTTATTCCTCCCCTGGCCTCAGATCAGAGCTCAGTAACCTACATGTCTCCTTCTCATGTTAAAAGTAAGATTGCCTAAAAGGGCACATTTCTAGAATGGTTTGTAAATATACCCATCTATTAAATTTGAAGTGTTAACTGCTTTTTTTCAGTGATTTCTTAGTAAGAGGGAAGCATTTCCTTCACGGAAATGTGTTGTGCAAATTATCACAACAGGTCTCGCAGGACCTCTCTCTGATCTTGTCATTTTCTTTTATAAAGAGTATGAATAGCTCTATCAACATGAATTTCATTATGAAGGAGATACAATCTCACCAAAATGGCAGTTATTGGCAAGTTATCAAAGATAACATGGATTTTTTTTTTTTCTGTTTTGGCTACAATCTGAATCATCTATGGGAATGCATTTGCCAAGTGCAAGATCACAGAGAAGAACAGAGATCCTTGCCCTTGTCAATTTCGGACTTCCATGTTCTTTCCTGGAGAGTGCCAGGAAAGCAGGCCAACAGCTCCAGATGATGGTCTCTCCTTGAAGTTTTAGGACACGAAGGCCCACAGTAAAACTGTTTTAGAGTGAACTTCGCTCAGGAACACAAGTTTTGATGCCTATTACTGTAAAGTACTCTGAGACCACATGGTTCCTAACAATGAATCTTTAATACACAGTACTCCCCATTCAGGATTTTGTATACTTATTAAATCACCCTTTGCAGAGTTCCAGCCAGACTGGAAAGGGAAGCCCTGAGAAACAGCAGCCCTCTGCCTGAGGGAGGCCACCAACCTGGCGTAGAGGGTGGGAAGGATGAACAGGGTCCCTTTTCCTCTTGAGCTCAGGTCTGTGGAGAGGCTGAGACGACAACAACATTCTCTTTGAGATCTGTCTAGACAGTGCTGCTGCTCAGGATATGCAGAAGGCTCTTTGTGCATCTTAGGAGCACACAGATCCTCTGAATTTCTCACCTACAGCTATTCATGAATAGCAATGAAGAAAACTAATGCCCTAGAACTGGATTTCTCTTAGGCACCAGAGCTGAAGACCTGGGATAGTTTTCTTAGCACTACTGTGCTAAGAAAGTTTTATGTCTGCAAGGTATTAAAAATGTTTGCTAAACTGAATTAAATTCTAAACCCTATTAACAGCTAAAATATTACAGCTACTATTGCTTGAATATTCATTAAATGCTAAGCAAAACACTGGACACTTGACATTTGATCCTCTCAACAATCATAAAACTTGCTTTCTAGATGGGACACTGAAACTCAGAGGCGTCAGTAACTTGCCCAAAGTTCTATATCAAACAGTGGCAGAGTCTAGGTTTAGATTCAGTTTTGCTTAACTGTGAAGCCTGTGTGCATCACTGCCCACCCATTACTACCTTATGCCTTGTCACAGATAAGGCATTATGCCAAAGCATGTCATTTTTACTCAGGCTGTAGCTCACCAGACTCTCAGCTTGTGTCCTCACCTGCTCTAAAAAGAGCTCCTGCGGCGTAGTGCATGGCCAGGGCATGCACGAGCTGCCTTGGGGTGGTGAAGATGGGTCCTCTCTCAAATATGGAGAAGGAGAGAGGAGTGTGGTCCGAGGCTATGTACAGCTTGAGGGAAGCATGGATGCTGACGAGTAGATTCACTGGCTGTATCACCAGTTTCCGTAACTTCACCGGGTTTACCAAGGCCCTAGCGTGTTGTCTCACCTGCACGGGCAGCACCTGGGCACCGTGACAGAATTGTGAGGTGTGATTAGTTGGCTTGCTGTGAGGAAGGTAGGTGTCAAACAAAGTTTTGATGTAGTACACAAATGTGTCTTCCACATATAACCGGGCAGGTTTTAGCTCAAAACTGAGCTCGCTGACATTAAGTAGGAAGCTCTTGCCCTCAGTTAAAGTGATGCAAAGTTTGATAAAGCAATTCTCCTTGTATTTTTCCAAATCTCTATTTGAGAGAAAGAAACTGGACACTCTTGGACACTGGGTAGGGTCTGCTTTTTCTCCCTGACAGATCAAGACAGCAAAGTGGAAATTGGACTTGTTATAGAGCTGGTTGTCTAACTGCAGGTCCCCACAGCAGATCTCCATAGTGTAAAGATGGAAGAGTGCCACAGCAGGCTCTTCTCCAGGAAAGGCACCAGTCACAGGTGCCATGTGCAGATAAACATTGTCCAGAGTGAGCCTTAGAAGCTCAGATGATGCTCTGTGGTGGGTGAGGTCATCGGACACTGCCAGGCTGAACTGAGTGACAAATATGTTAAAGATGATCATCTTCTCCAGAGTTCTAGAGGAGACAGAGAAGAAACATTAGTCTTTCTTACTTTCCTTTCTAATAATGACAGTGCCTTATTAAACACCTCCTGATTCCCATCAGATTCTCATAAGAAACAAATGAGAACTCAATTTGTGTTTTGGATGGAGCCAGGCACACTCTAACAGTATTGGGAAATGTTCCCAATGAGACTATTACAAGTTCTTGTCATGTTTCTGTAGTGTTTCCTTTATCAACACCAGATTTTTTTACTCCCAAATCTCCCTAGTTTTTGTATGCTGATTTTTTTGTCATGATTACTACAAGACAGAAAGATAAATAAAATAAATGAAATTTCTTGAGTTAAAATAGCAAGGCAATCAGAAGAGAGGTCAGCACGAACCCCACTATCTCTGTGTCCCACTAGCAGGGCTGGCTCCTGACCCCTTTGAGCTGACCCTTGTGCTTTTCCTCAGGGACCTTCCAAAGTGTGCAGTAGCACACTGCACTCACCTGCTCTGGGTCATCACTGCAGCAATACACTCCTGTCCTGCATCATCTTTTTCTTCATTACCAGCGGCTTGTAAACATGCTGATTTCTCTTATCCTAGAAAACTCCTCTTGTAAACTCCACTTTCTTCTGTAGCCACCATTTTTCTGATCCTTATACATTATCTCTTATTCCTTTCCTTACTTTCTCTCTGAAGCTTGCTCCATGCAGGTCTTTGGCCCCTTTCTAGTTTGGTAACACAACTCTCCTCAAGGTCACCAGTGACTTCCATTTGGCTAAGGTAAAAGATGGACTTTCAGGGTTGTCCTCAAGTTACTGATAGCGTTTGGCACTGTTAGCAGCTCCCTTCTCCTGGACATACTTTCTTTACATGTTTTCTCTCAGATCTTTCTCTCTGATCCTCAGTCATTGATGTGAACCACTTCTCTCCCAGACCCCTGAAACTTAAAGGGTCCATGGCTCTCTCCTGGAGATCTTCTTGTCACCATCACCACTGGCCTCCTTTGGGTATCAGCCAGGCTAGTGGCTTAAAATATTACCTATGCACTGATGCCTAGAACTCTCTTGGATTCCAATCCACCATACCTAAATGCCTAGCCATATGGTTACTGACATGTCTACATGACTTTTTAGCTCTTATGGCAGTAAACCAAATCCTTGTCTTACCCCTTATGCTATATAGTGTTTCCCATCTCAGTTAATGGCAACTAAATCCTATCTGTTGCTGAAGAGAGACAGACGGTCTCACGCAGCTCAGGCCATCTTGAACTCACTATGTAGCCTAGGTTGGCTTCAAATTCACTATGATCTTTCTGCCTCAGCTGGCTGAGTTCTGGGATTACAAGCATGTACTACCACACTTAGTCCAGATTAAAAAAAAATTGAAGTCATCCCTCGATGCCTCTATTTTAAACTGTTACCCAATATATCTGAGAAATCCCACCTGCTTCCTCAATCATTTGTGGAATTGTATTACTACTCCCACTGAGATCACAGTGGTCTAAGCCAGTATGAATAACTTCAATAATCTACTCTTCCTAATAGTTTTCCTGCTTTATACCTTTGCTTCTCTGCTCTACATCAATAAAATCATATGAACTCTGCTTAAAATGCTCCAGTGACTTCCTCATTTCATTTAGAATTAAGCTTAACTTTTACAATGGCCTACAAGTTCTCACACCATGTGAGAACTTCCTTCCTGTCCATGTATTTCTGGTCCCATGTGCCCCGATTCTCATTTTCACCCACTGCACTGAGCCACTTTACCTGTCCTGCCTGCTACTTGCCAAGCATGCTGCTCTAGGCCTTGGCTGGCTTGGCCTGTGGTCTGGATGTGTGTTTCTTAGAAGATCACATTTCTAACTACCTTGCTGCTTTCATGTCCCCATTTGGATGACAGTTTTTCTGTACGGCTTTCTTATATAAGTTTCCTTAAAACTATATTCTTCCTGACATTCCTGGCTCTTCTTACTCAGTTGTTTTTATCCCTGTAGAATGGTGACCTTCTATTGTACCCTAATGTTTTCTTTTTTTATTGTGTGTCTTCTCTGGCACAATCTCCCCCCCCCCCATTCCATGCCTATGAGAAAGTAATTTCAAGGGCTGGGGATTTATTTATTTATTGACTTATTTAAGGGCTGGGGTTCTGATTTTTTTATTCATGGATATATCTCCATGCTTGTAGCTGGTATCAGGAAGCACTTGAAAAATATTTGTTGAATAAATGAATCAAAGATGTATAAATAAGTACCTGAACTGCTCTTTTTGTACCTGCCAGTAAATGTGTTGTGGCCATTGTCATTAAGGTTTATGCCCCAGAAAAAATGTTTCTAAAATTGTTGTGTAGACTTGAAATTTTGCACTATACAATTTAAAATTTGGTCTTGAGTTTTGTTATACTATTAATTTTTTTTTACATAAATACTATAGGCAAAGAAAACATTCTATCTAACACTGTTTGAAATACTACAATTCAAAGTATGGTCCAAACTAATGAGTTCTTAGCCATACATGAAAAGTGAGAAACATTTTTAAAAAAGCAGCTTGAGACAAATGTATGAAAGCATTATTATTATTTTATATTGTAAATTAATTTTTATGATCAGAAAAACAAAAGTACATAGACTAGGGCCAGCAAGGTAGCTCAGCGGACCAAGCGCCTGCTTAGTTAGGCAAGAGCAGGGACTGGGGTTTGATATCTGGCACCACATGTTGTGCTGGCCCCTGGGTGTGCGAAGCCAGCAACCCAGTCGAGTCCAAGCTGCATAGTGAGACCCTGTACCAAACACACACACACACACACACACACACACACACACACACACACACAAATAGACTATTAAATAAGCACTTAGGACTGTATTATTGACAATTTGTTTCTTTTCTTTTCACCCTTATTTATTTTCTTTTAGCTCCATAACAATCTTACTGCTAAGAATTTTACATATCTTTATGTATAAATATATGTATTTATGTCTCCATATGTACAAATGACAAAACCAGGATATTTATATATTCAATATTCTTTTTTCTTTAGTTTATACCATATACATTCTTTCATTAAAATTCTGTGACTTTTATTTTTATGATGTACAATTTATGGCATATTTATTTATCATCCATTTCCTTACTGATGACCGTATGTACTCTAAAATTTTGCTGTTATAATCATAATCAACCTTGGAATAAACTTCTGTGCACTGTATATCTTTGCCTACTTATTACATTATTTCCTTAACTTTTTTTTCCCCCCTTCGGTATCATGAGTCAAAATCAGGACCTTGAGCTTGCCAAGCAGGTGCTGTGCCAGTGAACTGTATCTTCAGCCCTTTTCCTAACACTCTTAAAAGTGGAGTTTCTAGATGAAAGGAACTGAAAGACCTTAATATATATCTTGCTAAAGCATTTTCCAGAAGATGGCTCCAATCTGCACTTTCACCAGGATGGCATAAATGGATCAGTGTTAATTTGATGTTATTCATCTGCCACTTACCCCTCCCTGTGCATCTCTTTGATTACTTGTAATTTCTCTTCTAGAAATTTCTGTTTATGCTTTTTCTCTTGCTTTTGGAATGAGGGAATACTGCTGTATTTCTATTGTACAATATGAGTTCTTTTAAGTTAAGGATATTAATTATTTGCCTGGTTCATGTTTTTAAAACCTAATGGCACTTCTTGGGTCAAATGGGGCAAATGCGGCTCTAATAGGTATTTTTACATTTGGTATAGCTCTAATTGCTAAGTCTAGTTACTAAGGTGTCTGTGGATATAGAAATACTAACTTGCATTTTATTCTTATCTTCTAAATTTGTTTGCTGAACATCAAGGACGAACTGGAAGGAAGACTCAGGAAAGGCAATACACAATTATGTGGTACATAATAATTAACCAAAGCTTTAGTATGTATAGGAAGATTTTTTTAAAAAAAGGTAATAGGTTATCACCTTTATAATAGGAAAGCTTACTATATACCATTACTGGGAAATAATTAAGCCTACCTGTTAGTATGGGTTAAAATAGGTTCTGCTTTTCCTTCTGGGGCCACAGTGATGAATACTGTGCCACACTGATGGACAATGTCCACATATACGTAGCCAAAGCCAGTAAGGAACACAACCTGTAAAAAGAATGTTCAGAATCTGATGAAAAAGAAATAAGAGCATTACTGAAATGGCTCACTTCAAACGTCTCAAGTTCTCATTCAGTATCACAAATACTTCCTGGTCACATTTCTTTATGCGTACTGGCTACTCAGTTGACTTCAACTGAAAAAAAAAAAAATCAAGTCCAGACCTTTCAATATCCAGCTGTTAAGATTCACAGAAAAAAAATGATGGATGATGGGCATGAGTGTCTTCACTCTCTGCTTCTTTAGAATTGGCAAGATTTATCTTGCCCCAGTTCTGGGGCAAGATTTATGTATGCATATGAATCTCTGTGGAAAAAGTGCTAAAATTTGGGACTTGAAATTCAAGGTGTGAAAAGTTTTGAGGCTCTTGAGTATTAACTTACCACAGGGGTGCCACTCCATGACAGCCACAAAAAAAAAAAACCATACTCCCAAGCCCAGCAGTAACACATATCATAATACCCCAAGGTTTCACGTGCAATTTCAAGAACAATTTTAGATAGAGCAATTTGCTTAGAGTCAAAATTAATTATTCTACCGTAAGAAAGTGAACTAACTTTAAAAAAAAAAATTCAATCTCAGAAGCCAGGTGCCGGGCCAGCAGAACAGATGTTCTTTCAGCATTAAATACCAATGTTGCTTTAAATGGACAAATATTTGAAAACATAACACAACTATGTGAAAAACAACTACAAGTACATCATGTTCACAGCCAGGATTACCTGAGAGCAGGTGCAAAACTTCCTTGCGCCTGGGAAAGTTGATTCTGATGACTTGCAATATTAATGCAGTCCAAGTCAAAACCCTTACTGTCAGGACAGCAAATAAAAGAAGACTGACAATCCCTGAAGAAAGCAATGAAACTTGGTACTTGCTTGAAAAGTAATTAATGTATTCCAATTTTGACCACAGAAAGAAGCATCAGAGAGTATACCCAGATCTACAGGAAGGAAGTTAGATTCACGTGTGGAAGCAATTTCGTCACTGGGCTTCTTTCTTGTGCAATTGCTTCCTCCCGTAGAATCCTGCCCATCTTCAACATCCAGGCTGCACAGATACCATCTCTGCCTCTTTTTTTTTTTTTTGTTCTCACCCAGCAGCTCAGCTCCTACCAGCTCATCCATGCTCTGTCTGCCTGCTGTCCTAGCCTAGGGCCATGCCTGCCACTCACCACTCCCTGTGCCTAGAATGCACTTTCTCTCCTACATAAGTCCTTTTGAAGTCCTGTGCATATGTCATATACAGCTTAAAGGATACCTTATTCTCTGAATGTATTTTCTAATATTTCTACTCCCTTGTTTGTTTTGACACCTACTTCTATATTTATAAGCACTGAAATCATACTTTATTTGGTCAAAAATTTTATGGCTTGCATATTAGTTGGCTGTTTATAGACACACTTGACTCAGTCACTGGATTATGAAATTCTTGAGAGCAAGAATGCATCAGTTTATCTGTATTCTCTATGGACACATCTCTCAAATGGATTGTTGTGCAAAAATATGTTTCAAAGGATTCTAAACAATGAATTTGGCAGATAAAATTTGGAATTTCAATGAATCAGCTCACAAATCTAGTAAAACCAAATGAATATTCTTTGAGAAAGATCCCATTTATAAAGGCCATCCCGTGGCTAATTACTTTTTTATACGTGACAATATATGGTGTATTCATTTGGCATAAAACTTTTCAGCATTCTATGCTCCCATTGATGTCACTTTTTCTTAGGGACTGACCATAACTTTAGTGCATAATCCAAGTTTTAACACAGTGCTAAAATCCAGAACTTCCCTCAAGCGGGGGGAAGAAGGGGATCATAGTAGAAAAATATTGTTCTGTTCGTTCTCAGAGTTAACTTTCTGGCATGATGAAATGAGGCTACTTAGATGTTATAATATAAACAAATGGATGGTTTTTGTAAACTGCCTTAGGGACTACTGAAAGCAACCTAAACTTTTAAGGCATTTCTTCTGATTCAAAACCTGAACTCTGCAGAGATTTTGCTGGCTGTCTCTTTGCCCCAGTGCTGAGAATGGAAGAAACTGAGTTTGACCTGTAGTGCCTCCAGTTGCTCATTCTTACAGGTATGACTCACAGAGGCCAAAATCACAACTCACAACTCTAACCTTCTGTATAGTGTACCTGTAGCCACTGGGGAGCAAGGTACCTAGGAGACACAAAAATTAGGTACCTATATCCAGGACCTCAGAAACAGGAAATCCTTGTCTTAGTCTGATGGTTTGAGCATTCAATCATTCTATCGATTCAATGACAAATACCTAACAGCACTCACAAAATATCAGCTATCAGAGAAAATAAAATGACACACTGAAATTGCCAATATTCCAATTGGTGAAAAAGCCAGTTGTAAAAACAGTAAATTGAAACTAAGAGTTCCAGAGCACAGGTATACAGCATACTTCTCCGACTTGGGTTCTAGCTGTGAGCTCCATGAATGAAATAGTTTTATGTCCTTTTTTTTTTTTTTTTTTTAGTATTTGTAACCAGTGCCTGGTACTCACTACAGAAAGGCAGATGATCTAAAGAGACAACTTTGAAAACTCCCTCCAATGGCACAGACTTCTACTGCTCACCTTTGTCCAGCTCCCCTTTCCTTTCTACAAACCAGGACTATATTCCCTACCCTTTGTAGTTAGGTGTGGCCATGTAATAGTCTCCTCTGGTGGCTAAAAGGATGAAGTGATGTGTCATTTGCAGGCCAAGAGCCACCTTTTTTCCCTCTGAAGAGACTCCACAAATGTTCCAGGCCAGTGATGGGCCCAGTCTGGTCCTGTTGATGAAAATACAGCTTTCCTGGAACATCCCTAGGTTCATTTAATTTACCCATTGTTTCTGTCTAATAAGAGTTGAGAAGCTGTAACAGATTGTATGGCCTATAAAGCCTAAAACACTAAATGGCACAGAAAAAGTTAAGGGACTCCTCTCGTAACAGTGATAGACTACTTGTTACATGATTATTTGCACATCCCAGTATCTATGTTTTTGTGTAGCCCCTTCTGGTACTGACACTGAACTTGGTTATATAACTACGATCTTGGTAAATAAGAAGCTTGCTAACTGGGTCTGCCCTCTTGCTGTAATGTGAAGAATCCTGGGCTAGCCTCCCAGAGAAAGAGAACCATTTGGTGAGAGGGCTGTCTGGACTTTCCCTCCCCACCAAACCCATTCCTTAGCTAGCTCTCTTGCTGAATGCAGCTGTGTGGGTGATCCCACCTCATCCTGCAGAAAAGTTACTCAGCCAACTCTCCAAATCCTAAAAGGTCATCCTCCACTGTTACCTGAAGCCAGTAGGTGCTGGGGCGGTTTGTTATAATGGGACAGATGAGAGATGATGGAATAAAGGCTGGGTCCCTGAGTGATGATGTAGGACCAAGGCAGCATATGAGAACAAGAAATAAACCTAATATAGGCAGCATAGGCTAGCTGATACTACTAATGTGCATACAATTGTGATAGAAGTAGGTTTCTAGCAAAAACTAAAAATATGAGACCCTGCCTTAATGGTAATGAAGTAAAAATGACCACTGCAAGTGACAAAAATGAGTTCCCTCATTTTGAAATGTTGAAGTATTTACAAAAACTGTTTCCTGAGCAAAAAACTTAAAAATCTGTAGCTTTAGAAGATGAAATTTGAAAACAAAACATCAGTGGTATGTGTAAGCTGCTTTTCGGTGTATCTAACAATGTACTCTAAAAAAGAGATGAACTAAGGAAAGAACAGGTCAGGTACATTTAAGTAAAACTAAAAGAGAAGAGGGAAATTCTAGAAATTGGGGGTCTTGCCAATTAGAAATGTGTTAAGACCTGATATAGCCGAATATGTTTCTTCCAAATTTGTATGTAGAATTCCTAACCCTGCCGGATAATACTATTAGAAGTCCATCAGTGTCCCTATAAAAGGGGGCCAGCAAAATCCATGGTTCTACCAGCCATGTGGAAAAAGATGGCCATATACACACCAGAATACATACCAGGAAGTGGGAACTCACTAGATAACCATTCTGATGGCACCTTTATCATGGAGTTCCTAGACTGCAGAAGAGCTAAGAAATAAATTTCTGTTGTGTATAAGCCACACAGTTTATGATTGTTTTCTGTCTTTTGTTGTACTAGTCCACACAGACTAAGATTAAACTCCAAACAGCAAGAGATAAAACTGAAACCTTTCAACACAAAGGTAGATTAATATCCAGCCTTAGGACTGACTATAGGTAGCATATTGTTAAATTTTTTTTTTTTTGCCGAACCAGGGATTGAACTCAGGTCCTTGTGCTTGCCAGGAAAGTGTTTATTCCACTGAGCCATCTCCCCAGCCCTGTTAAATTTTTTTAGCTGTTAAAAGTGATTAAGAATCAAATTCAGATTAAGGGTATATATTTCCCAAAGAAGTTCTTTTAAATTCAGAAAGAGAGGAAGGAAGCAAGGCAGCAAAGAAATAAGTTTTAAGAAGGACCAGGGATATGGCATATGGAATTCTCTGTAATCATATAGGTAAGAAAACTATTTTGTTTTTGAGAAATTACAACAACCTAATATACTCACAGACCTAGACTGATAGAGGATGCTATTACCTGAGACTCAATACAAGCTTCAGGAGGCCCAGAAGATCTGTACTGCTGTGGTGGTAAACACATGGCACGTGTGCCACAATGGCCTGTTTTATCTCTGAAAGCTCTAAAGTGTTTGCCATCAGTTATAGAGGCTTGATCCTGAAGAACAGGGGTACGAGAACTCCAAAGAATAAGAGCAGAGCTCAAAGACTAATTATTTTATCCAGGGTCTAAACCTACAGTATATGCTCAGAAAAAATTCAGAATTGCAATGAACATGTTTTTAAAAATTTTTTTCCTTTCCTGATTGGAGAGATTATTATTGTTATCCTGTTCTGTAAAATAGCAGGGAGGCACACATAAGCTCTTAGGTCTGGAGAACCATAGAAGTCATATCATTCCTGACCATTCCTCAGAATTACTGGACTTCAGTGTAATAAAGTGACTGCTTAGCACCAGGGAAGTTGGACAGAAATTTGTTCTATATGTGGGAAAAAGAATGCATTAATAGTTGATGGTCAAATTATTTTGATGGGAGAGAGGATCATTGTCTGACATCACAGACTAGCCCGCCAGTTCTGCACAATGCCCCATTAGTTCTATTGTACTTTCTTTACTTTGCACTAGTACTTTGAGGGTGTATGTGTGTATGGGTGGCTCTAGGCACCACATAGTAAAACACTGGCTACTTTAACCACAAAACATACTTTGGGGATCCTCTGAGTTTTGTCATTTAAACCTGTGTGGGAGCACTTTGATCAGTAGGTTCTATCTCACCTGTGAGGTAAGAGCACTGCTAGAGGTCTGTCCACTGCTTCATATATTATTTTTAACCACAATCATAAGAAACAGTTAAATATATGTGGTGATACATAGGAAATAATGGAATGTATTCTTAAAAGCCTACTCCATCTTCCCCTTTTAAAATTGTTTATTAGTATAATTTAGATATATACAATGATCATACTCTTCATAGGGAGTGTGTATCTTATATATCTTGATTCCTCCCCCCACAAAGCCACTCTTCCCTTCAACCCCTTAAGCCCCTCCTTGTTTACAAAGCTTTGTTTCCACTTTGTACTTCTTTTATCATTTTTTCCTCCCATCCCCTTTTGAACTACTTCTTCCTATTTCATAATATCTATTGTAAATTTTGTTTCTTTTTTATTCTTTCAGTTTATCACACCAGGAAGAAAATGTCTACACATGTGTAAATATTTACACGTGTCTGATTTGTTTCCCTTAAGAGTATGATCTCAAGGTGCATCTGTTTACCTAGAAATGTCTCAATTTCATCCTTTTATTGTGGCCTAGTATTCCATTGTATAAAAAATGCCATATCTTTTTTTTTTTTGTTATGTATTTAGTACTGGGTCTACAGGTCTCACTGTGTAGATTGGACTCATAGTGATTCTCCTGTTTTCAGTCTTCCAAGCACTGAGGTAACAGGCGCATGCCACCATGCCCAGTCTCAGTCGCCACCTTGGGTGGGGCTGGCACTGTGTGGCAGGGATCAGACCCCAGCTGCTGCGCTGTTTAAGCAGGTGCTTTAGTCCACTGGGCTATCTGGCCAGCATTGTCACATCTTTTACATCCATTGACCAGTTGATGAGCATTTGGGTTGTTTCCAAGATGTAAATATTACAAACTATGCTGCCATAAATATGGGTGCACAGTAATGGTTGTAGTATGGTGTTTTTATTCTGTGATATGTTTTAACTTCTTTTGGGAAGACACTCAGAAGGGGAATATTTGGGTCAAATGGGGCCTCTATTTCTAGTTTTTTGAGGAATTGCCACACTGAACTCCACTGTGCTTATACCAGTCTGCAATCCCACCAACAGTAGAGAAGTGTTCTTTATTCCCTGCAGCCCTGCCAGTATTAGTTATTGGTTGATTTCTTGCTTACTGCCATTCTTTCTGGAGATGGAATCTTAGCATTATTTTATTTTGCATCTCTCAAATGACCAGGGATGTTGAGCATTTTTTGAATTTTTTATATGTTATAGGTATTAGTCCTTTGTCTAATAACTAAATGGGTGCTGGTCTTTGTCAAATTCAGGCCCCCCCCCCTAAATTTAAACCCCCCATCCAAAAATGGGTATCTGAGATGTATACTTTAATCAATCTTATGTTGTTTTTCTTTGCTTAATCTTATAGCTGTTGGATTGATTTATCATGGTCCCTTGCTATTTTTAAAGTATCTTTCTTTTTGTGGTCGATAGTCATAATGTTGTCTTTCAGATTTGATATTCTATCCTTGCTTTGTGTTTACTTTCAATGTTGTTTTTAATCTTCTAGATTCTTTTTGCATTTTATGGATTTCATTTCTTTACTATGTTGGGTATTCATGATTTCCATCATTTTCCTAAGCTTTCCTATTTTTTTTTTAATCTGTCTTTACTCTAATACCTTTCATTTTGATTATCATTTCTTGTTTTACTAGAGAGATTTTTTCCTACAGTCTCATACATTTATTTTTTTCACTTCTGTTGCTATCGTTTCAGAAAGTTCCATCATGTGACTTCTGATATTTTCAGTCTCATTGTGCTCTGGACTTGTCCTGGGTGGACTGGAGGACTGGGGTTGTATTTTGCTT
>NDGN011316490.1:0-11417 GCA_002564285.1 Tympanoctomys barrerae | reverse complement strand
TTTATTTATTTATTTATTTTTGGCAGAACCGGGGATTGAACTCAGGCTCTTGCACTAGCCAGGGAAGTGCTTATTCCACTGAGCCATCTCCCCGGCCCCCGATGTATGTATTTATAGAGAAGAGAGGAGAGAATATATGTACTTTTGCATTTATTTGAAAGAGCAACTGAAGGACAGACCTTTTTCCTGTATATATTTTCTTTCTGTTTCTTTGCTTTTGCCCAATAATCATTTCAATTATTTTGTGATTTTTTTTTTTTTTTTTTTAGGCAAAAGAAAAAGAAGAAAGACTTTTAAGAAGACAAATTAATAGGGAGAAACTTGAAGAAAAACGAAAACAGAAAGCAGAAAAGACAAAGTCTTCCAAAGGGAAAAGTCAAGGTAGAGTACCTATTGAATTTACTTGTTTTAAACTATCTCATGTGTACCATTATATTCTAGTTATTCTGGTCTTATGACAAGAATATAAAATAAAATGACCTATTTGCAAGTATGGGCAATTTTCTTTTTTAATCTGATGTGTTTTGTCATTTTTCTTTTTATTATATCCCTACCTATAAATTAAGCACTGAATATCAGTTTATGCCAGTTATGTTAAGAATTTTGGGATGAGTTATCACTGAAATATGGCTGTTAGCATCACTGCTGATAGTAGTGGAAGTCAACTATGTTTTATGCGAAGTTTTGGCTTTTGTTTTATTTTACCACATTTGACGTTATGATCTTCATGTCAACTAAGAATAGGATTTAAATTGACGTTTTTAGTACTAAGTATTGAACTCAGGATCTCACGCATGCTGAGCATATGTTTTACTACTAAGCTATGCCCCCGTCCTTTATGGTAACATGTGGAATATTGATGAAAAGAAAATTGAGTTCTAGTATGTTTATTTCAGCACAACTTATGGGCTTTAAAGCCACTTTTTGATTTTTACAATAATTATAAAGTTTGGGGCCGGGAAGATAGCTCAGTAGAATAAGCACCTGCCTGGCAAGCACAAGGTCCAAAGTTCAATCCCTGGTACCACCAAAAAGTACAAAAAAAAAAAGTTTGAATGAAAAAAAAGTACAACATTGTTTTGAGACCCTTTTCTGAAACACAGTTTACTGACTGCTTCTTTTCTAGGCAAAAATAATGTGGACTTAGAAGAATCAGCAACAAAGAGTTTGGAACCAAAAGCCCCTAGAATTAAAGAAGTTCTTAAAGAACGAAAAGTTTTAGAGAAAAAGGTAGCCTTAAGCAAAAAAAGAAGGAAAGATTCAAGGTACATATTATATCTAGTCTTGCTCTAATTGTATACTCACTTGAATGCATTATGCTTCCAGCAAAAAGCAAGCCTTCATGGTAGTAAAGAGTTGTACCTTCAGTGTGTATGTTACTGCATGCTTGCATAGGTGCTTATGTTTCTTTTTTACTTCCTTAATTCATTGTCTTAACATTTCAAAGTAATGTACGCGTTCATGTATATAATATATATGCAGCATATCAAATCCAGAGCCTCATGCATGCTAGGCAAGTGCTAGTCTACCACTGAGCTAAATCCCCAGCCTTTAAAGTAATGTATCAGTTACTTTTTTATGATTTCATGAAAGCTTTATACCTTCTCTCCAGAAAAATATGTTTGCTAACACACAGTATCAGAGTGTCAGAGAATTTTGGGACCCTCTGGAATTCCTCCAGAAATGGACCCACTTGGAATAATTTCATCCACTCTCCAGCCTTTCACAGGGTTCTTTTTACCAGTATACCATGTTCCTCCCTCTAATCCAAGGTTATTTTTAACTCTACATTATCATTGCTAATTCTATAAGAATTGGAAAACTAAAAAGACTGAGGGAGTAGCTGTGAGGTCACATGAGCGTGGGCTACAATTTTGCTCTTCTGTCAGGTTGCAATTATGTAAATTAATGATGGGCTTCAAGATAAATGAAGCAATCATTTGTAGAATTTGTTGAGAATAGTCGGCTCTCGTTACTGTATCTCATTTCAATTGATCTGAATAAAGTCTACAACATTCATAAAGATGGTAAAATTTTTAAGATATGAACATAGTTCATGCAGTATGTATCTTCATGCAGTGAATCAAGAGTGTTGGCTTCGGCTACACTTTTATTTAGCACCCAGAGGAGTTCATACCACACTTGACATTATAAACTCCATGTCAACTAAGAATAGGATTTAAGTTGATGTCTAACAGCCCTCTCTTTATGAATTTGGTGCTTATCATAAAGGATTGTGTTTTCCTGCCTTACTGAGAGCTTCGTACAGTTGAGTTAGTATTCATCGTGGACATTTCCCCACCTTTAGGAACACTGAAGAGAATGCCAAAAAGAAGCAGCAGTCTGAAGAGGACTTTAAAGAAAGCCTTAAAACAAGTGAGGTACGTCTCAATAAGAATCCTGTTTCAGATGCTCTTTTGTTAGATATGGACTTTTTAGTCCTTTGTAGTAAAACTTTGAATGTAATTTCATCTTTTCCATGTAAAAAAAATTCTTCCCATTTAGCATTCTTGATCCCCCATCGTAGTATGGCCTGAATTCCTCATTTTGGTGAGTTAATTTGTATCTCTTTTAATGTTTTATTCTGTTACATTTGCATCTTTTATTTAATAAGTTCTGTGCTTTTCCTTTCACCCTCCCCGGTTTTCACACACGCACAATAACAGTTCCTGGTGGTAATCCTGAGAAGGAATAAAACGGGAAAACGGGTCTAAAATATCCACCATAACAGAGCGTCTATTTTGTTTTTTTATTCCTTGTCCACTTAGGGATGTAGGATGTAATTTTTTTTTTAAATGTATTTCATATAAGGTCTACAGGTTTTCACTACTCATATCAGACTCGTAGCCATCCTCCTCTTTTCAGTCTCCAAAGCGCTGGGATTGCAGGCGCATGCCACCATGCTTAGTCTCAGTCACCCTTTCAGTGGGCCCTGGGGGCGGGGCCAGCACAGCAAGTGGTGATAGAACCCTGGTCGCAGGCACTTTAGTCCTCTGAGCTATCAGGCCGGCTCTGGGATGTAATTTTTTACAGTGGAAGTGATATGGCAAAATGTTTCTTACATTTTAATCGTTTTGTTTCTTTGTAGATTTTCTGTTTTTGTTTGCAAAATGTTAACATTGAATGGGTGTATCATTATTTAGGCTCTTTTTATATGTAAACACTTAGGTTGGTTATATGGAAGACTTGATCGTTTTATTTATTTATTTATTTTGGGGGGGGTTGAACTCGGGCCCTTGCACTTGTCAGCAAGTGCTTATTCTACTGAGCTTTCTCCCCAGCCCTTACTTATTTTTCCAGACCAGATGTCACTATGTAGTTCAGGCTGGCCTTGAACTCAGGATGGCCTCAAAAACTCACAGCGCTCCTCCTGTCTCAGCCATCCGAGTGCTGGGATTATTAGTGTGCACTCTTGACGAGATCGTTTGAAACTGGAAATATATGCAGAGCATTTCTTTCCTTTTTTGCGTTAGTTTCCCAAAATAACCTTTGGTTTTCAGTGATTTCCAATCGTTATTTACACAGCCATATTTATAAAGCTCTAGCTGAAACTTCTTAATGTTTTGGAAAGAGAAGGACTCATAATTTAATGATTATTTGTTCATAGCTAATAAACTTTAATTTCTATAATCAAAAATTAGATTCATATTTAGAAGTACATCCTAGTGTCGCAGTGGTATAGTTTTAAATACTTAGTTTTGATTAATTTTTGTGAAACATCTTTTTAAATTACATTCACATTAACTGTTTAGATTTCTTTGTTATAAAAGTTAGTTTGGAAAAAAAAGTTAGTTTGATACAAACTCCTGATGCTTTTTCCTTTGTTAAATTTAAAGTGTCTTAAGGTGTTATGTTCGGATTTCTATACTAAAAAACCTGCATGTTAGTCTTCATGTTGGAATTTAACAAGTTACTGTATCAAGCTGACCCTAAGGCACAGAGGTGTTTGGCACTTTATTTGAGTGAAAATAATTATGGCAAATAGACACCCAAGTTTTTGTGAAATAGGTTTAATCGGTGTCTCCTAATTAATAATCTATTCAGTGACAAACTGTGACCGAAAGGGAGATTCATACACTGATCTCGAGCTTCCTCTGAATGCATATGGTCACATCTATGTTATTGTTACTATGAGTTACTGTGTTTGAGATTTCATAGGTGCAGTGTTGTCCATTTGCTCTGAATTATATGGGTTTCTAAGTATAAGTATCAGGAAACTGTTATTTCAGTGTAAAATGTTTAAATTATTTTCATCAGCATGGATGGTTTTAACTTAAAGACACTGGGCTATCGTTCTTCTGCTTATATTTATTATAGCTACCAGGCGTTAGGGGCTCTAGTATTGTAGACTTCAAGGCTTTTCAAATGCTTGCTAAACCTCAGAGGAAGAACTAGATTAGACTCTCTAAATCTGCCTAGATGTACTGGGAAGAGTGCTGGATTTAACATGATCATCGAAACTTTTTTCTAGAACAGCCCCTTGTTGCAAAAGTGTGAAGTTAGGGAGTCTTACTGAGCTTCAGCTTCCTGATATATCTGGAGAAATTAATAAAAGCTAGCATGGGTGCTTCCAAGAGCAAAGTTACGTGTCACATATGTGTCAGCTATTTTAAATGTACCAAATATTAAATTTGAATCTAAAAATTGATTTGGGCATTGCTCATATTTTAACCTTTATTCTCTCATAGCACTGTGAAAAGGAAAAGGCATCTTCTTCAAAAGAACTAAAGCATGCTCATACAAAAAGCGAGCCAAGTAGACCTGCCCGGAGACCTTCAGAAACCTTGCATTCTGCTGATGAAAACAAAAGTGAATGTAAAGTAGAGAGAGAACATAAAAGGCGAACATCTACCCCTGTTGTCTTGGAAGTGGCACAGGAAGAAACTGAGACAAGAGATGGAAAAAGACAAACAGAACGCTCAGAAGTTGGCACAGAAGAACCTCAGAAACAGAAAAACACACTTAAAAATGAAAAGCATCTAAAGAAAGATGACTCTGAAATGTCACACTTGAAAAGCCTCCCTAAGAAAGAGGCAAAATCCTCCAAGGAGAAACCTGAAAAAGAAAAAACTCTGTCAGAAGAGAAATTGTCTACAAAACATAAATATAAGGGTGACAGCACACATAAAACCGGGGATGAGACTGAAACACACCCTTCAGAGAAAGGTTTAAAAGGAGAGGAAAATAATCAGAAGCAAAGTCAACAGGCAAAGCCTTCAGATGATAAAGCTGAACGAAAAAGTAAACATAGGAATGAAAGGAAATTGTCGGTTTTAGGCAAAGATGGAAAGCCAGTATCTGAATATATTATAAAAACAGATGAGAATGTGCGTAAGGAAAACAGCAAAAAAGAGAGACATCTGTCAACTGAGAGGACTAAAGCAGAGCACAAATCAAGAAGACCAAGTGATAGTAAGATTCAGAGAGATGCAAGCTCTAAGCAACATGTCACGGGTCAGAGAAGAAGCGAAAGTTATTCAGAAGATAAATGTGACACAGAGCCAACTAATGTAGATAATAGTGTAAAACCAGAAGAGCTTGTTCACAGGGAGAAGAGAAGAACAAAGAGCTTGCTCGAGGATAAACTTACGTTGAAGTCAAAATCGAAAGGTCAAGGCAAACCATTAAGAGTTGCTGAAACAGAATTACAAGAAAGCGTCGCGAAACAGGCTGCCACTCCAAAACCAGAGAAGGAAAAGACCACAGAAGAAAATGACCCAGATAAACCACGCAAGGCTAAAGTTGAGGACAAACCCCTAGAAGAAACCTGTGTTGAACCTGTATTAGAGAGTGCTTCTTTTTCACATAGCGTACAGAAGGATTCCAGTCACAGAGCTAAACTACCATTGCTAAAGGAGAAATGTAAAGGAGAGAAGGAGTCAGGCTCCTCCAGACTTGAGAGGAAGTTGTCAGATGGGCACAAAAGCAGAAGCATAAAGCATAGTAGTAAAGACATAAAGAAGAAGGAGGAAAATAAAACAGATGACAAAGATGGTAAAGAAATTGACAGTAATCATGAAAAGTCGAGAGGGAACGGTCCAGTCACAGAAAAGAAATTAAGTAGACGGTTGTGTGAAAATCGAAGAGGAAGCGTATCACAAGAAACGACCAAAGGAGAAGAAAAACTAACAAACCCTTTGGGTACTCTCAGTAGTTCCTCCCTTCAGAAACCAAAAAGAAGTGATACATCGGTTCCTGAACTAGAGCCGATGGAAGTTGATTCTGATGCAGGTGCTGGAAATGTATTTGAAATACCTAAAACCCAAGACAACGGCAATAATAGTTCTCAACAAGATAAAGACTCTGAAAATGTCACAAAACAGAAAGCCACTACTGCAGCTGTAAAGGATGAATTAAAAATTGCCACAGATCTGAAACCAGCTACAGCCTGTAAACTGGGCCGTGGAACAGGAGCATCTAGCAATTCAGAAAAGCAAACTGACCACAAAAGCACCTTGGCCAAGAAAGTGCAGATGCAGGTTGCCGTGTCCAAACCAAATCCCAGGGAGAAAGAGCTTGCTCAACAGGGAGCTCAGGAAATGGACATAGACTCCGGAATGAGTCATAGGATACTGCCTCCTAGCTCCTCAGAAAGTGGAGGGCTGCAGAGAGACTTGAAATGCTCAGCCAGACCCACTGAAGAGCATGCTGCTCAAGGAGACGTTGCTCTTGAACATTCCACAGATGCAAACCCCCCTCCGACCTTAAGTTCAGTGAATGTTGTGCCTCAGACTGAACCTCGAACTTCAGATGTAATTCCTGTAGTTGACAGAACTGCCTCAGAAGGGCATGTCGGCAGCACCTCCCTTGTGGCTCACGCTGATCCCCCTAACCAAAGCTTAACTGTTAAGAAAGCAGAGGTCCCTGGGCCCAGTGCTGGCAAAGATATTGAAGGTTCCACAGTAGGAGCCTCAGCAGAAACAAGCATGGCTGGCAGAAGTCACATTCCAGAAGGCCACCGGGCCCCACCGCTGGACAGTGGAGATTTTAAAATGAATACACCTCTTGCCAGCGAGTCCACAGACATGACTGTGAGAAACAACATTGAAAAAGACAGAAAGACAGATACAACCCAGAGAGAAAATGATCTCAGTGTAGAGCCCACTCTAAAGCAGACAGTTACAGCTACAGACAGAAATGGGGGAACTGTTGACCTTATGTGCACTCGTAGCCCAGGTGAAATAAATATATCAGCTGGTGCTGAAAGAAGAAATCAGAACACTGAAGTAGACACCAGTGGTGGAGGGGATGCTGCATCCTCCATTTTGCAGCAAAGGAATGGAACTGTTGGGTCTGATAGAGCAGAAAAGGCTTTTGTTCCCACTAGTACCGAAGGGAAAGACCAGGGCATCACCTTGATCCCAGCAAAGAATGGAGATGCTACCACCACTTCCTCAGAAACAGAGAGCGGAGTGGCTCTGCCATGCACCAGCATTGAAGCAGATGAAGGCTTCATAGTGGGTGCCTGCGCAATAAACAATCCCCTCCAGGGTGGGGCAGAAGCCAGTGAATGCACTGTGTTTGCTGCAGCTGAAGAGGGTGGGGCTGTCGTCACCGAAGGATTTGCTGAAAGCGAAACTTTGCTCACGAGCACCAAGGAAGGTGAAAGTGGAGAGTGTACCGTGGCTGAATCAGAAGATGGAACCACAGCCCCCGCAGCTGCTCATCAGGGTGAAACCGAAGCCAGTGTGAACAGTGTTGTGTCTGAAGAGAAAGATGACGCAGTAACCAGTGCAGGCTCTGAAGAAAAGTGTGATGGTTCTTCAAGCAGGGACTCAGAGATAGTGGGAGGGACTGTTACTTTTATTAGCGAAGTCGAAAGCGATGGTGCAGTTACAAGTGCTGGGACAGAAATAAGAACAGGATCCATGAGCAGTGAAGAGGTTGATGGCACCCAGGGAGACCAGACAGGAATGGGTCCCAAAAAAGAAACAGAGGGCACTGTGACATGCACAGGAACAGAAGGCAGAAGCAATAACTTTGTGACAGGAGCAGGGCCCAGGGAGGAGCGCGTGGCTGCAGGGACACAGGTGGTCCTGGTGGACAACAATGTACCCCCTGGTACAGGCACCATCCAGGAAGGTGATGGCTCTGTGATCGATGGGGCAGAAGGTGAGAGTGCAGTCACTAGCACAGGCATCACAGAGGAAGATGGCGAGGGGCTGGCGAGTTGCACAGGCTCAGAAGATAGTGGTGAAGGCTGTCTGATAAGTTCCGAAACAGAAGAAAGTGGAGAGAGTGCAATGGACAGCACAGTGGCCAAAGAAGTCACTGCTATCCCCCTAGTCGCCACTGGCCCCTGTGACGACGAAGGCATTGTGACCAGCACAGGTGCAAAGGAGGAGGACGAGGAGGGCGAGGGCGTTGTGACCAGTACTGGGAGAGGCAATGAGGTTGGACATGCTTCCACGTGCTCAGCTATAATAGGTGAGGACAATGAAGGTGTGTTGATCTGCGAAAGTGCAGAAGGCGACAGTCAAGTTGGTCCTACAGCAGACCGCGTGGACACTGAGGCTGGGGCAGCCCCCATGAATGCAAATGAAGGTAACGTTGACAGTGTGAGTGCTGCAGAGAAGGAACTCAAAGACACAGAGATCTGCTCCAGCGCCAAGGGGATCGTGGAAAGCAGTGTGACCAGCGCAGCTGCAGGGAAGAGTGAAGGGGCACCAGTTCTGGGAGATGGCGAGGGTCCCATGGTGAGCGCGGCTTCTGACCAAAGTGGTGGTCAGCTTGGTAGGAAAGAAAAGGCTGAAGATGCCACTATTTCCACTGGCCTGGTGGAGGGCAGTTATGTTCTTGTATCTGGTGCCATTCTGGAATGTGAAGTGGATCACACATCCCCAAGGGAAAAGGCAGATGAAGGTGTTATCACCTCTGCGGAGCATGAAGAGTGCGACGGCCTCATGGCTACTACAGTCAGCGATGATGTTTCCAACCAGGATAGCTTAGCTGGGGGTGAAGGTCAAGGCAAAGGCCTGATGATTTCCACCAGTACGTCCAACGATTGTGCCCCTCAGGTGAGCACGATCCTAGATGCAGGAGAAGGCCATTCGGATACCCTGAGAGGTGAAGAAAATGCGCAAGGCAGCAGGGTAAACATGGAAGGATTTGAGGCCCCCACACCCAGTGCAGCTTCGGGTGATGCAGGCCAGCTTCCTCCTAGCAGATGTGAAGAGAAAGATGAGTGTGCCATGATTTCCACAAGCATAGGGGAAGAGCTCGAAGCGCCCATTTCCAGTGTAGTGACCCTCGGCTGTGCTGCAGCTCAGCATCCGGCCACAGTGGTTGAAGAAAGGGCTAATGGTCCGGTCTTCGTGAGCACAGAGGACTTCGACGTACCTATGCCTAGTGCTCCTGCAGAAGTCGGAGGTCCTCTTGCCTCAACCAGCAAGGAAGAAAAAGACGAGTGTGCTCTCATTTCCACCAGCATAACTGACGACTGCGAGGCCTGCGTTTCTGCAGCGAGTGAAAACACACAGGCTGCTACGGACGGGAGCGCGGTCATCTCAACCAGCTCAGTGGAGGACTGTGATGGCTCTGTGTCCAGCGCAGCCCCTCAGGAGGTGGCCTGCCCTTCAGTCACTACAGCAGAAGAGACAAGCGACACTGCCATGATTTCTACAAGCACTGAAGGATGTGAGGCAGTCATGGTTGGTGCTGTCCCCCTGGATGAGGACCGAGCCACCATTGCAAGAGTGGAAGACAGCAGTGATGCTGCCGTCATCTGCACCAGCACAGCAGAGTGTGTGCTGACAGTCGCCAGCTTGGACCGGCCCAGAGAGGATCATCTGGCTGCACCCAAGCCCACGGGGCACCATGAGCTGTCCACGGCTAGAGAGAACAAGTGTGAGGTCCCCGTACCCAGCCTCACTGCTGACAACAGCACTCGGTGCCCTGGGCTGATTGCTGGAGACAAGAAAGGGGACCCCATGCCAGCCATGAGCGCTGAGGAAGGGAGTGAGCGGCTGCCAGTCTGTGAGCCTTCAGTTGCCCAGGGCAAACCCAGTGCTGAGTGTGCTGAAGAGAGGGGCAGACATGGCAGGGGCTGCCCTGGGCCAGACCCTTGTGCAGCAGGACAAAACCAAAGTACTGCGCATCTCTTAGATGCAGAAAAGGAAAAGGTGTCATTGAGCACCGCTCAGACTGCGGCAGAAAGCCCAGCAGCTGAGACGGCAGAGGGTGGGGGTGTGGCCCCTTCAGCAGGGAAGGGCACGGAGAGGAGTGCTACCTCCTCATCTGCCCAGCTGAGAGGACCAGGACATTCTGGGCATCTGGCTGAGGGCCTTTCTGTCAACACCCACTGTTGGGCAGCAGTAAACACCGGTGCTAAAGAAGTTGATGGCATGTCACCTGTCAGAGATCCTACTGTGGAGTGTTCTGTTCCTCCAGACCAGCTGGGTCCTGAGGATAGCATGAAGACCCCTGCCACCAAATTTATTATGGGCCAGAAGTCAAAACTTGTTCCTTCTCATACGGCAGTCCTTGCCCCTGCCTACCATGTCACTGTATCTGCTCCTGGATGTGAGGGAGACTTGACGACAGAGAGTGACCGCAGTGGCCAGTGGACTGATGCAGCATGTGCTGAGAAAACCGAGCCAGGGCACAGTATGAGGACGTCACTCCTCAAGGAAGAAGACCTTGAGGTCACTGTTTGTGCCGAGCAAAATTTGTGTGACAAAGGTAATCAATTTTTTTTTTGTTTATATTTTTAGGCAAGGGTCTACAAGGTGTTCAGGGTCTCTCTACTAGATCAGACGTGTAGGGATCGTCCGCCTGTCTACAGCCTCCCAAGAGCTGGGATTACAGGCATGTGCTACCACACTCAGTCTCAGTTGCTGTCTCAGCATGCCCCAGGGGTGGGGCCAGCATGGCAGGCCCAGGTCAATTTTTAATTATATATTCTAGATTTTACAAAGACAGTTGTATAGCAGTTTATTTGAATCTTATATTTCTAAATTGTTTTTGGTTTCATAATGTGCATAATTTTTCTTTTATCATAACATGGCAAAATGTCCCACAATTTAAGGAAGCACAGCATTATTCTAGCTCACATTCCAGTCCATGGCCTGCTGACTCCAGGGCAGGTCAGAGGCAGAGAGGTGGGGCCGAGGAGAGCTCCTCCGGTGTGGTGCCCAGCGCAGGGGAAAGCAACACAGCCTTCCTGGTCATACCCACAGGGACAGCCTCTTGCAGCCAACCTCCTACCCGCAAGCCGGCTATGCTGCCCCTGAATCCGGTTGACTTTCCAGGGTCCTGTCTATGCTGGCATGAGGCTTCAGGGTGATACTGAGATGCTAATAGTAACTGTCGAGCTTCTGTGAAAAAGACATATATTTTTTTTTAAATTTTATTTTTGTGTGTGTGTGTGTGTGTGTGTGTGGCTAGCTCAGCCCACCAGGGGACGGGGCTGGCTGGCA
>NDGN011316485.1:0-12865 GCA_002564285.1 Tympanoctomys barrerae | reverse complement strand
TATAAAACCAAAAACTCATTTATATGGAAGAATGCTTATTACTATGAGTTTGTGATAATTTCAGTCAGTTATGTATGAAATCAGAAGGTCTGGGTCATATATAAATTTTGATTTATATATGTTTAAAGAAATAAAACAATGTAATGGTTAACAATGGAAATATGCTGCCCTTACTGAGTTTTGTGTAACATAAGAAAATTAAAAGAACTTTTAACTTATGGTGACTTAAACCATAACAGTACTATTTGCAGCAGTCTGATAAGTGATTCTCCTAAATTTTCTCAATGCAGAGCACATTATTTAGATACAGTCCTTGTTTCCTTCTTACACATGGAGTTTGTTTTCTGGATCCATCACTGGGGATGGCGATTTCTTCCTCATTTTCAGATTGAGTTTGTGCTTTAAGGAGGTCTGCTATCCTGCATCCTTTTCTCTGTCTCTGTCTCTCTCATTGTGTGCCTCCCCTTCTGTAAACTGGCAGACCAAATTAAAAGAAAAGGTAAAAAGCTCTTCCAGCCTTTTCACTTCAGTGGAGAAGATAGAATCCTAACATATAATTGGAGTTAATTCATTTCACATGTGTATTGATGGCCTAAGGCCCTCCTTCTCTCCTGCTATTTGAACTCTAAGGGATTCCTTTTACTAACTGTGAAGAAAATGTATACAAGATATTCATGAAGCATGGGAAAGGTTAAACATTTGTTTCTTACAGGCTTTAATCTTAAATTTTTCAAACAATGATATATTCAAGTTTCAAATAATCTTACTATATTTTAAGGCAACAAGGTTAAGTAGAAGACTTGGAAAATGCAGTCATTTGTAGGAAGTATTTTGATATGAAAAGTTTTCTGAGGGGCCAGGGAGATGGCTCAGTAGAATAAGCGCTTGCTTCGCAACCACAAGGGCCTGAGTTCAATTCCCGGTTCTGCCAAAAAAAAAAAAGTTTTCTGATTTAAAAAATTATTCAGTCAATAAAAAATAAGAAATTTCATTGAAATTGTAGTGATTTACGAATAAGTAGGAAAACAGCAACTGTAATACCTAAAAGAGAATCATTCAATCTAAAAACTCAAGTGAAAGTGGTTTATTGGATAGAGACAGTTTATTGTAATCCTGATTTTATGAAAAGATAACATTGTGTCTGTGTGTCCTGCATTACTAAACATGGAATTTTGCTGTGCTCAAGCGTCTTGCTGAAATAACAGTGGCTGGTGCATTCATGCTTAGGGTTAAGCTTTAAATCGGGGTCATTGAGTTCCGGTTAGAAGTTCTTCATGCTCAAATTTAATAACATGCTGTCCATGTCCATTGTTCGGTTATTTGTATTAATCACTGACAACATAAATCACATTGTGTATATATGGAATCTGTTCAAAGAAATGGTCAGGTTGTTACCTGAGCTGTAGATAGGCTGGCCAAGTTTGGTTTTGTATGAAAAAAAAGCTTTAGTAAACAGAGGCATGAATAATGAAAATAATGAAGAAGATCACACAGGAAGTAAAAAGGCTGCCCTACCTACGTGAAGTGCGGCTGGGAGCATGTTGCTAATGTTGCTGTTGGAGGGCTTCATGGGTGTGCTGTGTTAGTGCCATGACATGCCCTTCTTTGGTTTTGGTTCCGTTGTGAAGTTTTGTTCTTTGCAAATTTGCAGCTTTGAAGGACTGGTAGAAGGAGTCAGGACCTGATGCTGTTAATAAGATTTTTGATCCATAAATGTCTGTAACAGTTTCTGTGATGTAGTAAAATGTTTCAGAACTTTTTAGCCCATGCGTCATTCAGTAAAGTAAAATCACATTTTTGCTAATGTCATTTGAAGTTTCAAAATGAATGTATTTCATGAAAACAAATCAGAGCTGCTCACTTCGTAATGAATGAGGTTTATCAAACAAGGTGTGACTGTTGCTCATTAAAAACAAAGTATTGGGAGGCTGTAAACAGGCGGATCACTACGAGTCTGATCTAGTAGTGAGACCCTGAACACCCCATGGACCCTACCCTAAAATACAAAAAAAAAGAAAAAAAAAAAAGCAGACCATGATGACCTTATTCATTTTTATCTGTAAAATAAGTATGTATGCATAGTTTAAAGGTCAAACAGTAAAGTTGTAAAGGCTTTATTATGAAAAAACAGTACTCCTTCCTGAAATTCTGTTCCTGTCAGACCGATTCCAAAGATGTTTGTATTTTTTATCTCAGTTTATGAGAACAGTGTCAGTTTTGCTCTAACCTATATCTTGCCTTACGTAGTTATGTCTTAACTAAGTGGGTTAGTTATTATTTATGACGATAATAATAACCTATACACTATATAATGATTATATTTCTTTGTATAATTTTATTTTCTGGTATTAATAATTATTTCAGTCTTAATACTTAAGTAGTTTTCCCCAAACCTGGCTTGAAACTTTTCTGTCTTGAAACTTGGCTGGTATCTCAGCTAGGTCTGCCATAGTCTTATCACTAATTTTGAAGGGCTTTTGTGCCCAAATCACAGGTGATATCTGCGATTTCACTAGCAAGGTCTCTTTTGGCCTCAGAAGAAAGGCCTCCCTCCCTTTGTTATTCTTGCATGTTGTGTTATCATCTGATTCATTTTCCTATCCATTGATCCCTGCTGAAACAGACATCTGCCTTAGAAGTGTAAATGAAAGGTATATTTTCTGAGTCTTTCTAAAGTGCCTTTTTGCTGCCTACATTTCATTGTCAGCAATAACTTTCTTTCCAGATTTCGAAGTCCTTGCCCCCCTTTTCCCTAGCTTCCACTTCTGCTTCCCAATGTTTCAGCCTTCTGGATTTTTAGTGGACAGTGACAAGTGATAGATTTTATTAGATAAGTAATAAATAGTTGGAAAGATCAGCATTCAGATATAGACCATACTTTGTGAAGCACTGCAGTAGGAAATATTTCAGAGAAATATGAAAAGCCAACTGACATGGCCTTTATATTTACCAACTGCGTCTTAAGATTGCTTCAAAATAGGAAGTTTAATTTTAGAGAGATAAGGTAAATGATGAATAAAAAGCATTTAGTACCAAGTATAAAAAAGTCAACACTCAGACCAGTAAAACCATTTTTCTCTTTATCTTTTTGTTCTATCCTGTATGAATTTTATTTCCCTGTCCATTTTAATACCTTGCTGTTACTCCTGATTTTTGAAATCATATAAAATATTGGGAGTCTGGAAATTGTATTGCGCTCACTTCTCAATTTATGCATACTCCCAGAACAGTCTAAAGATTTTTTTTAATCATTTCTTTCACAGTCTTTATGTAGATTTTGACTGAACGCCATCTCTTGAGAAATGAATGTTAATAGCAATTAATCTAGATTACTAAGGCAAGACTAGGAACCACCCCTTGTGAGAATGGGTATTCTTTTTTATATTCAGAATGGATGGGAACTGAGGTTTGGGCCCAGGGCCAACTAAACTCCACCTCAGCTTCAGAGGCTTTTCATATTCTTCCTTTTAGTAAAGGTACAACCAGTCCTGTAGTGTGAAACACTAGCTCTTCTCCCCAGTTATCTTATTCTAATAAATCAGTACGTTGTTTTGAGTTTTGAAGGTAGTTCCTCTTGTTTGGCTCTCATCCATATCCTTATAGACATCCTTTTGCTGCCTAGTAGTTTTTTTTTTTTTTCTTTCCTTCTTCCTTGAATTAGTAGGAACCTACTGACTGATTCCAGTAACTTACATCAAGTCCTGCCTTTCCTTACTATGAAGTGGTTTTTATAAAAGATGCTTGTAAACAGTGGCTGTTTAATCCTTGGAGTGGCTCTAAGGTACATTCAAGATAATAATATTTATCATTGCAGTTGGTCTTCTGTTACTACAATGCTCTCATCTTTGCTTCTGAAGATGGTGTATTTTCTGTCTGAGTTTTTCTTTTGTTTATCTGTTTCTCCTTGGCCAGTCTTTCCTTCCACAATAATAGCTAGGATTTATTAAGTTATCTCATAGTCCTTACAGTCACCCAGTGATAGTAGATTCTGTTATCTTCATTTTAATGATGAAGAAGCTGCATTATAAATACCTTATGTAACTTGCCTTAAGCCATTATTATTATCATCATTATGTCCTGTGGTGGAGATTCAGCTCGGGCTCATATATGCTAGGCAGATGATGTCACTGTTAAGTGACAGCCTCAGAATGTGTCTGACTTACAAGTTCTTCATTACAATGTTTTCTTTGTATAACCAATCTAGTTCTCTATTTTTACAGTTCCATGCTTGATTCTAAATTTAGGTTATTAATCTTTTTGATAGAGGGCAATTATATATGCAGTGTTCCCTGAAGTTGAAGAATGAATTCTAAAGAACAACAGAGTTTAAGAGTAGGAAAATTTCTTGGAAGGAATGGGAAATAGAAATGGGGGAATGGGGAATGGCAATATCTCTTGAGAGACAGGAGGGTCCCAAGTGTGTATTCAATGAACCCACTTCTTGAAGTTTTACTGGATAAAATCTTGAGGTGGGTACAACATGGGTCTAAATTATAGTCAGCAGTAGAAGTGCAAGCATAGTTAGTTGCTCAGGCAGTACTGATCTAATGGTAGCAAGGGTACATAGGTAACATCATTAACCTTGGTCTGAATTAGTAGGTGCAAAAGGATGGCTCAACCCTAATGAGATAATGGGAAACCTCGAAGGGGTGATACCAATAATCTCAAACCTCCTTTCTTCCTTTAAGGAAATATGTAAAACTAGCCTGTGTAACTTTAATCTTCAGATGTCACTCTATAGACACAGTCCTGATGTATTCTCATCTTTTTCATGGACCCCCCCTCAAGGGTCTGTCCCTGTGTGACCTACTATGTTTCTAACTTTCTTGTCTATAGTATTTTTACTGTAAGTATGGAATGCTTTTAGGCACTGTTCCATGCGGATTTTAGTGAACCTGAGAGATGTGTCCACCAAATTTATAGTTGTGTGTGTATTATGTTCCTAACTAGACGATATGCTTTAGAAGGCCAGGGACTGTATACATGTATATATGTATGTATTTAGTACAGGGTCTCACTACATAGATCGAACTCATAGTAATTCTTGTTTTCAGCCTCCCAAGCACTGGAATTACAGGTACGCACCATCTTGCCCAGTCTCAATCGCCGTCTTAAGGCACGTCACGCCGGGGGTCCAACCCCAGCTGCTGCCTCTGGCTAAAGGAGGTGCTTTGGTCTGTGGAGCTATCTGGCCAAGGCCAGGGACTTTAAATAATGTGCCTCTGAGCATATTGCATAGTATTGGCATTCACAGTAAGTAGCTGATAGTATTATAAAGGAAAGTGACTCATTTCTATGTGTTTCAAGTTGTGTATCATAATGACTGCAGAAGCAGAAGTAAAAGTCTTTAGCACAACCCCATTAGTCATTAAAAAAAGGGTAAGACTTGTATTTAGAAAATTTATTCAGAGGGCTGGCCAGATAGCTCAGAGGTAAGATGCCTGCTTAGGCAGATGCATGGACCGGGTTTGATCCCTGGCATAGTGGCACGCACCTGTAATCCCAGTGCTTGGGAGGCTGAAAACAGGAGAATCACTAAGAGTCTGATCTGTGTAACGAGACCCTGTAGATCCTGTATTACACACACACACACACACACACACACACAAAATTTATTCAGTAGGTCCATCTTGGCTGTACGTGTGTGACTTGCTTTAAGTCAACGGGGAAAAAAAGCTCACAGGAGTATAAAGGCAGATTTAAAAAAACGAACACTGATTCTTGTTTTTCAGAGACATTCCCCAAGACAGTTAAAGAGTGGGGAACCTAAGGTTATGTCTAAGAAGTTTGACAAAACCTGTGAAAAAGGGTGTGAAACAGTTCTAGAATAAGCAACAAGGGGAAAAGGGACTGAAGAGAAAATTCCATCCAGATGGTAAAAACTCAGCATGTAAGAAACCAAAGTGGGATGACTTCAAAAAGAAGAGGAAAGAACGTAAGCAGAGCAGGCAACTTGGTGACAAAATCAATTATGATATTGTTCAAGCAAAACAGTTTTGGGAGGTCTGAAGTAGAAAGGATTTTGACAAAGATAAACAAGTGAAGTTGATCAGCAATTTGCAGAAATTTATTCAAGGGAAAGTTAAAAGTATTGCATTTGCACAAATCTAGTGCTACATTTAGTATGGAAGAACAGAGAAAACAGACTTTTGAATTGTGAGATGACTTGAATTAAGTAAAGCCAACTATTCCAGAAATATTGTTAAGAAGCTTCTCATGTATGGAAGTAGCCACAGGTTGCAGAGGTAATCAGAAGTTTTAAAGGCCATGGGAGGCTGTTGCGGCTGGCAGAAGCCTCGGCGTTGTAGAGCATGCGTACAATGACGAAACCACTCTGGAGCAGAGGAACATGCTAACCAAGGAGCTCTATGCGAACATGTTTCAGGTTTACAAGTCTACAGAACACCCAACTCTTGACAAGGTGATGGAGGTACAGCCCGAAAAACTAGAGCTTGTTAGGGATGAAATGAAATACATTCTAACTTCAGTGGCTCAAAAGGAAGCTGTGAGTATTCTTGGACTTTTTAAAATTTTAACTGTGCAACTCCAAAACTCAGAACCGATCAAAGCCATCTGTGAGGTGATGGAGTACCTGTGTCCCACACATGATGGTGCCAAGTGGCCACTCATTATGACATGGTATGCCCAAGGACAGAAAAGTAATTGTGAAAACAAGACTTATGTTGAGAAAGTGGCTAATGGCCAATGTTTTCATTTGGTTTTGCTGGTGGCATTTGATTGTATTGATGATACTAAACTTTTGAAGAAGATAATCATATCAGAAATTATTAGTTCCTTGTCTAACTTAGTAAATGACAAATATGGAAGGAAGGTGTGGTTATATTTTCTGAGCCCCAGAGACCCTGCACATACAGTATGAGAAATCATGGAAGTTCTGCTAAAAGGAGATGGAAATGCACACAGTAAGAAAGACACAGAGGCCATTGTGAGCTCTCAGAAGCTATTTCTCCAGCTTTGTTAAGCCACCTACAAAGAAATGCCCAAAAGATGTTGCATACTAGATCTTCATGTATGTTGGTGTCTGACATTCAGGAACGCACCACTTAGACTATAGCTCTACCTGCTATAGATGCCCTCAGCAGCTTCAGGACTACACCCTGGTGGCAAGGATGCAAGGTGTCATGTTTAGGAACATCCTGCAGAACACCTCATTTTGAAATGGCTAATAGAGTAAGATGAAAAAAAAATTTTTTTTGCAACAACCATTCATAGAGCATGTAATGAAGAACCTGAAGTCCTGGGCCAGTGTAAATTGGGGTGCTACTATTCTTTCCAGCCTTCAATAGAGTATTGACCAAGAAGTTACAAAAAGTCAAAGACTGAAAAGCCTGATTCTCACATTGGAGGAAAAGAAAAAAACACCAGCAAAGGAATAGTACTTGAAAAACTTACTACATATGTGGGAACAGTGAAGAACAATCATATTTCTCAATCTCTGTTCAGCTTTCCCACTGCAGAAAAGAAGGGTGAGGGGCCACCTCACTAGTACATTGGGAGCTCTGCACATGTGTTGCTTTTCCTGAGAACCTTTTACATATATAATTATATGAAATGGTAACAGATAAAAAAATTCAGTAGTGCTGTGTTAATAAAGGGCATGTACTTTTTAATAATTGATCGATAGGGTTATGTGATTGTTGGATTAACTGGTGGTCAGTTTGTAACACCCAGCTGAGTTGAATCAGCATGGTTGTAGTATGGAGACACCCTCATTTGTTGGCAGCAGCATTAAAAAAAAACGGAAGAGAACATGGTGTGCTGTTGGTTCTCTTGGCGAAGCTGGCTGCTGTCATTGTTGGAGGAGCTCAGTTCCTCACTGTTGCCAGAGGTGCTGAGGTTCTTTTGGGTGAAGCTCACCGTGAGCATCATTTCCTGGCTCCAGTGTAGATTCCTTAGCCTGCTGGAGCAGACTTGCTAGCTTCCACCACTCACCTTGGGGCCTTCCCCATGCATATCCTTGTTGCATGAGATGTTGTGGGACATCGCTTCTCGGCCTTTTGGCTAAGATCAAGAGAGATGTTGTGGGTCTAGGCCTTCAGCTGAACTGGTGGAAGACATTACTATGAGATCCAGGTCCTTAGCTGGATTATTTGTTTCTCTAGTGCATGGACAGATTTCTTGAACTCTCCCATTTGACACTTTGGGTGAATATTATACAATAGTCCTATAAATTATGTGTACTGTATTATAATCCATTGTCTTGTAAACCTTGACCACAACAGTGACAAATAAGGAATCCTAACCTTTGGAAGAAGATTTAAATTGTGCTGTGTGGTTCCAGAGTCATCTAGACACACACACACACAGAGCAACCAACCAAATCATAAGACTTCTGGAAGTTTAGGCAGGATCAAAGTCAGGGTTTCTTTGTTACTTTTCTTTCGTTGCTAAGACAAAATGCCTGACACCCAAAATTAAGGGATGAAAGGTTTATTAGGCTCATGGTTTGTAGAAGGTTCAGTCCATAATTGGCCAGCTCCAAGGCAGGGTGCCATGGCAGAGGGGCACCAGTTCCAGGTGGCAGAAAAGACAGCAAAAGGGACATGAGGGAAGTGGGGGGAGGGGATGAAGGTGGTGTGAGTGATACACCTGCCCTTGGATGCCTGCTTACATTTTAGGGGAGGAAAAGAAGCTTTCTCCATTTTTTATTTTTTGTATTGGGAATTGAACTAAGGACATTGCACTCATCAGGCAGGTGTGCTGCTGAGCTGTAGCCTTGCCTCCCTCTTTGCTCTTGTTTTGCTGTCTTCAGGTACCTTGAATAGTTGCCCCTATGCCATCCCACCTTGCCTTGAGTTGAAGGAAATGTCATTTTGGTCGTTGTCACGTGTGTGTGTGTGTGTGTGTGTGTGTGTGCACGTGCGAGCTTTCAGCCCAAACTGCATGTTACACTATATTGCATTTATGTTTTATTTCAAAATTAGATGTGAATCCTGAGGTAGTGGTTAACGATGTTACATGGTTCTGACAAATGGAGAAGCTGAGTATTGAAATGGATAGTTTATTCAGCAATGTGAAAACTATGGGAGATCCTACCAACAGCAATAAAAGCATGCCCAAAGGGATCAAGAATAGATTAGAACCTGGGTGTGGTGATGCACGCCTATAATCCCAGCACTCAGGAGGTCCAGTCCAAGGCCAGCCTAGGCTACATAAGAAAGTTTAAGGCTAGCCTGTAATACATAGTGAGACCTCTGTAGGGAAAAAAGTGTAAAAAAAGTCATCTTCTGAAGAGCAGAACAGAAATGGGATGATAAGTTGAAAGTGCTATTTTCCAAAAACTCGGATTTGTTTAGAGATGGCATGATCTAGTAAAGAGAATACTGCACTGTGCTAAGTCAGAGATCCTCATCATCATGAGGCTCTAAATGAGAGTCCTTGGCTCTATGGGGGCAGAGCCAGAGTGATTCAGGGATGGTATAGGACCTCCAAATAATACAAGGGAGGGGCTGGGGAGACAGCTTAGTAGAATATGCGCTTGCCTGGCACACTTGCCTGGCAAACTCAAGGACCTGAGTTCAATCCCTGGTTCCGGAAAAAAAACAAATAATACAAGGGAAATAAAACGCCCAGTCTGCTACATGTACCATAAACATCTGTGTTCTCTAAATTTGAATGAACTGTAGGAACGTTAAAGGTTAAGAGTAGGAAGAAAAGTTATCTAAGGGAGAAGGGATCCTGAGTGGGTGGCAGAGAACGCTGGTAAGATTCCGGCCCTAGTACAGCTAGGTTATCGTGGCCCTGATTCAACATGCCTGAATCCCAAAACAACAGCTTCTCTTCCCACTGACCACTCGCCCCTTCTTCACGCCAGCCCTGGACACACTTCCTTTTACCTTTCCAACACTCCTCATGTGTCCCTGAACCTGCCCCCTCCAGCGCTCTCAGCCTCGCTGTCTCAGGTCCTCTGTGTCCTGCTCAATGGCAATAAAGGCCTTTCCATCCTTTTTTTTACTTCTGCTTCACTGCCAAAAAACCTAACCCCCTCCTCTCAAGGGAGCTTTATAGATAAAACCATGAGGTGAGTAGAGTCTAAGGTGACACAACTATAATCAAGATTACAAGTATAATCCCATAGGTAATATTGGTGGGAAATCACAAGATGGGTATGAGGTTGGAGAAAGCTGTGGTGAACCAACAATTAAAAGCACAATCATACAGCCATTTAGGTTGTATCCATTAAATGGTCCAATGGGGACGCAGGAACGCTAACCCGGCGCTCTCGGCACCGCACAGCCGAGTCCGCGTCGGGGACTCGCGTGTCCTCGTGTGCGGAGTCTTCTCTGTTCCCAGCGTCACCAAGCACCGTTCTCCGCTTTTCTCTCGGCTGCTGAGCCACCGGTGGCGCAAAGCCTGCTCCCTTCGCTCCTTTTTGCTCTACACACCAGCTTCCCGGCGCACATCATCCTGGGGCCTTTATTGAGCTCAGAGATTGCGGCCCCGGGCGCGCGGCTAGCAGGTCCACCGCGCACCTCGAGGGGGCGAGCGGGAGCGGGCGCGCCGCGCAGGGCCCCACCCGGCGGGGGAGGCGCTGCGTTCGTGCGCGCCTGCGCGCCGCCTCCGTTCCGGTTCCGGTTCTGGTTCCGGTTCCGGTTCCGGCCCCGGCGGCTTCTGTTCCTGGTGGTCGGGCGTCCCGGCTGGCACGCTGTAACCGGCAAGATGCTGCGGAGTCTGTTGGTAAGGCGGTCTGGCTTGCGTCGGCGACGGCGGAGGTGGCGAGCAGGGGCCAAGGGGCGCGGGGGCGAACTCCGGCCGGGCTGTTCCCGGAGTCACCTTGGCCCTGCCCTCTGTGCGCGGCCTTCCCGGCCAGGGCGGACCCCGGAGAGCGGCGGGGGGCCGTCCCGCCCCGGCCAGCGCGCCGGTGGTGCCCTGCCTCTCCGGAGAGCGAACTGCGGCCCCGCGGGCGGAAAGGTGACCCGAAGGTTGCGAGTTCGGTGGTTCCGGCGTCCGAAGTCGTCCAGTTTTAGGGCAGTCAGTGGCTGAAGCGTCGTGTAAGCTTCTCGAGGCCGTTCTGCTTTGCCTTTTCTCCCTCCACCGACGTGGGGACGAGAAACGTTTTTCAGAATTTCGGGGGAAAAAAAGGAAAATGAATCGTGATCATTTTCTTTTGCATTACTCTATTTAGCAAGTGTTTTACGAAGTTTCTCTGTCATTTTCTTTACAAAGTAATTTCATTTGTTCAATTCACTGTGTAATACAAGGCCTTTTAAGAAGATTTGCACCTTATTCAGCTTTTTGTAAATGGCTGAGAATGTTGCTCAGCAGCAGAACATTTCCCGGGCATATCCAAGGGCATAGGTTTGAGCTGAGCACCACAAAAAATTTGAGGGGAACATTTTAATTAAATTTAAATCATGCTGTTGTGCTTGGTGGCCAGTAATAGGTTTTTAATACTATAGGGGGTTATTAAGTGAAAACATTTTAACTAAGTCCGTATTGGTTAAGTCTGCATATTATTTGTTCTTCAAGGTTACAAAAGGCTGCTGGTTCAGCTCAGGCAAAGGTCATGAGTGTGTTCTTTGGAGACTGCAGAATGTGGCAGGAGTGAAGTAAAGTTTGGGCGGAAACTGGAACAGCAGACTGCTGGCTCCTACCTCTGCTGCTACAGCTCCAATGTGGTGTCCTGCAGCGTGAAGCCTTGAAAATAGCTGATTTACTTCATTAAATATTACTTAGCTGATATTTTGGTTGAGATGGGGTCTCACTATGTAATGTAGGCTGGCCTTGAACTTGCTGTGTAGCCCAAGTTGGCCTTGTGGTGATCCTCCTGCCTCAGCCTCCGAGTCCTGGGATTGCACGTGTGCGCCTCCACACATGTCTTGAAAATGGCTGGCGTAACCGTTGTCCTTAAGGTCTAAATCTGCTTGACGTGTGTGGCTTTTCCCTTTCAGGCTCTCCGGCAGCTTTCTCAGAGGACCATCAGCACTGCTGCACGCAGGCATTTTGAAAATAAAGTTCCACAGAAACAGAAGCTTTTTCAGGTACTAAAATAGTTTAAAGCAGGCTGATAATAAAGTAAATCTAGAGCTGTCTACTTATTAATGAGCCTCTTATGTCAGCATTAAAAAACAAAAACTTCGCCAGCTGGTTTGAACATTTGCTTGGTTTTAGAGACCCTGTATTTAAGCTGAGAACAGGAAAGGGCTGTAATTTTCTCTTTCTTTTTGAGCAAGGATTTTCCTCTGCAGTTCAGGTTGGTTTTACTGCATTGAAGATAGCAGTGTGTATTAACAGGGCTCAGGTTGGTTTTAATTCACTTTGCCTCAATGGTAATTATTTTTTGAGAAGTTTGTGATGAACTGGCACTCTTGGGGAAGTAACTGTAAAGGAATAGACAGACCTTGGAAAGGACCGAGAAACAGACCAAATACATACGTGGACATTTAACAGCAGGTCAGTATCCATGTCAGAAAATATGCAATACGTTATTATTGGAAAAAATAGTTATTTTCAAGAAAGTAAAGTTAGTGGGGCTGGTGAGATGGCTCAGTGGTCTAAAGCACCTACTTAGAACAAGCTTAGCACAGGGACCGAGGTTCAATCCCCAGCACCACATGCCAGCCAGCCCCGCCCCCAGGTGGGTTGAGCTGGACACACAGACACACAGACACACACACAATAAGTAAAATGAATAAACCTTAAAAAAAAAGTAAAGTTAGTGTTTTTATGTAGTATAATAAGAAAATGAATTACATGCATAAATGTTACTTCCTCAAAACAGTAAAATAGAAAGAGACTGTTATAATCTTAGGCATGAGGAAGTCTCCTAAGAAAATGTTTGAAAAACTGAACAAGAACATTGGTAAGATTTAGTAGCATAAAAATTTAGGCTTTAAGGGGGCCA
>NDGN011316456.1:0-16563 GCA_002564285.1 Tympanoctomys barrerae | reverse complement strand
ATTATTATTATTATTATTATTATTATTATTATTTGCTCCGAATGCCTTCAGGGCAGGTTTGGCGGCTTGAGTTGTGGGGACTGAACCACAGCAACCTGAGCCTGACTGCTTTGTTGAAGCAGCCTAAATTATTTTAAAAAGAATAAAAAGATAGTAAAAAACAAACATGAGAAACAGTACAGAATTTCATGAAACAAAATTACAGGAATTCAGTATGACAAAAACCATCTATGATAAACCAACAGCCAACATTGTACTAACTGGATGAAAACTGAAAGCCTTAACTTTATTTATTTATTTATTTATTTATTTATTTATTTATTTGGTATAGAGTCTCACTACACAGTTCAGACTCCTAGTGATCCTCCTGTCTCAGCCGCTATAGCAATGAGATTACAGGTATATGCTACCATGCCCAGTTTTGGTGGCCAGCATGGCACGGGGCCTGTATGGCATGCATTACTGGGGATCGAACCTAAGTCCTTGTGCTTGCCAGGCAGGTGCTTAGACCACAAAGCTGTCTCCCGAATTCCTGAAAGCCTTCACCTTAAAATCAGGAACAAGACAAGATGTCCACTGTCACCAGTCCTATTCAATATAGTTCTGGAATCATTAGCCAGACCAATCAAACAAGCAAGAAAAATAAAAGGAATAAAGATTAGAAAGGAAGAAATGAAATTTTATTTGCAGGTGACATAATACTCCACATGGAAGGCTGGCCTGATAGCTCAGTGGGCTGAAGCACCTGGGAGGCTGAAAACAGACAAATCACTACGAGTCAGGTCTATCTAGTGAGACCCTGTAGATCTTGTTCTAAATACAGGAAAAAAAAAGTACTCTACAGAGAAGACACCAAAAACTCCACCAACAGACCTGTAGACTTAATAACCAAATCCCCTATACAAAGCAGTATACAAAGTCAACACTCAAAAATCAATTGCATATCTGTATACAAACAAGGAAATACATCCAGCCAGAAATTAGGAAAACCATGTCTTTCACAATAACATCTACAAAAAAGAAAAAAGAAAAAAGAAAAAAAAAAAGAAATACCTAGGAATCAATCTAACAATGTAAGTAAAATAACAGACAAATTACAGTACTCTGAGTAAAGATATTGGAGAGGATGTCATAAAGTGAAAGATACTCCTTGCTCATGGATAGGAAGAATGAACACTGAAAATCCCCAGGTGATTCTGAAGCTCCCTAAAGTTTGAGAACCAGTGACATTGTCCAATGCTTCCATTTCACAGGTGAAACTCATACACAGAGCAGAGAGATTATAAGTCTGCTACCAGACAGCTGGTAAACATCGGAGTCAAGCCCAACAGACAGCCCCTCTTCTCCCTCTGTCCTGCCAACACAGGTGCCAGACTTGTACTCAATAGAAACTCTGGCTAAGCTAAGTAGAACTCAAGGGAAGGCTACAATGGCTTATAAAATTAAAGAAAGGGCCCTCTTGGGTGAAGAGTTAGGGCAGCTCTGTTGGAGTGGAAGGCAGGAAATAACAGCCTCCTTGAGGTATCATTATCAGGATAACTTGGATTCTACCATTTTTAGGCCATGTGGCACTTTACCAGTGGTCAGCACCTTGGGGATGAATATCTGATCAGGTAGGCTTGGATGGGGAGGGCTTCTTGGCCAGGGAACATAGAGAAATGGGGCCTATAGTCTCCCCAAAGCCTATGAAATGGGTGCAGAAGATGGGAAGAAATAGTACTAGAGCAGAAAAAGACAGTACAAGGCTAAAGATGCTATGCGCCCATGGGCTGTGCTGCCTATTCCACACGCCATGATGTTCCCGTTAAGGTCTGTGCTTCACAGACAGAAATCCAATTGAAATGAAGGGGTTAAAGTAAATTCTGTGGCTTAACTACCAACTGAATGACATTTTAACAGCCTTTTTAGCATAGCCTGGCTGGGCTGAGACCTTCCTTGCAAAATGCCTTATTCCTTGGCCTCAAAATAGAGAGTTATTTTCAATTTCTCCATTTTCTAATGTTTTAAATGGAACTACTGTTCCCCTTAGAGCACCCAGTGACTGGCTGGAGACCTTTATTGATATATATATAAATTACTCCAATCCCTTCTGCTGCCTACAGATCCAATCATATTGAAGTAATGCGCATATAAATAAAAACCTAGAAGTATGGTTTATGGCAATAAGTAGTGCAACCGAAGTTTATACCATTCTGCAAAGACACCTTGATACATTGCTGATAATCTTCATAATGTGCTTAAAGAGGCAGTGTGTCAGCTCAGGCCCGAGCACTCTCAGAAATCTCATTCCTGACCTTCTGATTAACCAAGAGAAGAACCTGCTCATCCCAGGGTGCACAGGGCAGAGAGAGTGGAAAAATCCGACGTCACCAGTGGTAAAGAGGAAGGCTGGCCTGGAAATATGCACAAGTTGGCCTGGAAGGCCTCATGTCTCCTTCTTGTCTGTTTTTTGTGGTCGGTCCTGATGGTGGGCTGACAGCAAAAGAGCCATAGAGAGTTCAAAAGTCCCAAGCAATATGCTAGAATTGTTCTTCATTTTCTCTAGAGATCTTTTACCCTGCCGAGGTGCTCTACCTTGAAGTCTGTTCCTAGAGGACAGTGGACCTTCCTGACCTGCCTTCTTCCAACCCACACTATACCATGCACTGCAGGAACCTCCTTTCTTTTAGAAACTGAGGTGCCCAGGGTTGTTCTTGGTACTCTCTGCTCAAAGGCTCAACCCACTCGGGAGTCTTGTGAGGTTTGCACCATGCCCCATTCCTTCACCCTCACTAACTTTTACACCAAATCTACTGCCTACCCAGGCCACTCCGGCTTTCTATTCTTTCACTTTTATTGTGAGTGTTGTCTTCTCTGCCCAGTACATGTAGTCCTTGTATCACAATATTAACTCCCTACCTATTGTATTATTACTGTCTCCCATCTTCTGTACTTAGAAAGTTCTTCTAGCACTTTATCCTACTCCCAGTTTTCTCTGAGCCTTGGGCAATTCTGGCTGTTTCTCAGTCCTGCCCATGTCCCCAGTTTATACACATTGCTCTGGTCCCTGCAGCTGGAAATCATTTCTCTCATGTTTCTCTTTTTTTAAAAAAGTGTATTTAGTACAGGGTCTATAGGGTCTCACTACATAGATCAGACTCATAGTGATCCTTCCTGGTTTTCAGCCTCCCAAGTTCTGGGATTACAGGCGTGTGCCACCACACCCAATCTCAATCTCAGTCTCAGTGGAGGGGCGGGGGGAGGCAGTGCGCCAGGCCAGGGATAGAACACCTGGCCCCTGCGATGTTTCTCTTATTGAATGCATCACTTTCAGTGTAATATCAGATCGATTTATACATATGTACTGATTCCCTGTCAAGTTGCTATGCCTGAGACTGGCTCCTCTTTGCGTTCTCCAGCGTCCTACAGTGCCTGCATATAGTGGATGACGTGCTGTGCACTGGGACCCCCTCTCAAGCAAGAGGTTTTTGGTGGTAGATATGGAAAACGTTTAAAGTGCAAGAATGCCTGGAAGCTTGGAACAAAGAATGTAGGACACTGGGTGGGAAGATCAAGTGAAAGCAGGGTGGGGTGAGCTGGAGTGCAGAGAGTGGCTGGTGAGGAGAAAAAGTTTATCTACCCTTCCGACATTTTTCCCAGGGAAATCCCCGAAGAAAAAAACAATCCAAAGGAAAAACAGAAGTGCAAAAAGCAAACAAACAAAACACACTATGCTTGGTCAGTGTGTCCCGGGTATTGGGCATAATAATCCCATGGGGATTGGGATTATTATGAGAATTGAGCAGGGAGAAATACTATAATTTATATATTTCCAGTTTTAAAATTTTCAATTTTTGATACATTTCAATACGGATCTAATATATTAATGTAGTAACATATGCATATGCAATTAAAAATAAATATAGTTAATTATATCTCCTGTTGAATGACATAATTTTCTGAAAAACTCAGTAATGTGAAGTCAAAAAAGTTTTCAGACTTTCTTTTTTTAAAATAGGATTCAGAAAGAATATTTAACTTTATTGTGAGGCAACACATATTTTCCTGTATTTCGAAATATGGTTTTGGAAAATCCTTAATAATCCTTTTTATATACTTTATATTTAAAATTTGTTTTAGTCATTTTGAAAAGACTGTTGCTGCTCTGCTTACTTGTGTGCTTTACATTCTAAGCCTCAGAAAATGTATTAAGAACATCATGATCTGATCTGAGCGTCCTTGGGGTCTGGGCGAGCAGAAGATCACAGAGCCCTGGTCCTGCCTTCCTGAGCCCGTGCGCCATCAGCTGCCCGTGGCCTGACCCCAGCAGCGGGTCCGTGTGGGCACAGCAGGGCTTGGCGTGTGGAGGGTTACTCTTGGGGAAGGAGTCCAGGGCCAGGCCGCCCCGCAGACCTTCAATATTGCACGTCTGTTTGTGCTACCTAATTTGTTACTTCTTCATATTCCCACGCTGGCGTGATAGACCACCAGAGAACCAGCGTGGGGTATGAAAGGTGGACACCGGCTCACTGGCGAGCCTTTCAGTGTGACCTTAGTGCCGAGGTCCTGCACCGCGCTGGGTCGCCTGGCGGAGGCCTGGCTCGAGCTGGGCTCTCCCCACGGCAGGCAGGAGCGCCGCTGGGTGACAGCTCGGCACAAAGGGGTGCCGAGGACAGCACCGTGGAGGCGGACTGTTTTCAGAATTATAGTCTTATCGTTTCACTTTTTAAGAATGTACGTGAAGGTGGTCTTTTGCTATTTTTCGTCTTATTAATACTGTCATTCTGCATTCCCTTTCACAAAAGAAGGAAAAACAAAAATACTCAAAGCCAGCAGAGTCACTGTCAGATACATAGACGTCAATGTATAGTTTGCTAATTCAGTCTTTTTCTATGTAATATTTCCAAGGCAGACTTTACTACATTCCTAAAATTCAATTTGATATACCCAGAGTGATAATGTTTGCTTTGCTTACTGTGGGGGAAAATTAAATAATCAATTCTATTAAAACAAACTTACTTCTCAGAGATCCTGTTTTTCTCGTCTGTGAAGATCTTAGAGCTGTTCTGTCTTTATTTTCAACCGTTTGCTTTAGGTCACGAGTTACATACTCAGGCATTTCGTTGCTGGTTTGCGTACGTAGGAATTACACAGGGACATTTTGAAACAGGTCCTTTCCCACATTTTCTAACTAGCACAGGTCGGCGTGTAGGCATTTCTGACGTTAAGACTCTTAAGCTGCGGGCTGCTCCTGAGAGTCGCGGGCTAGCACCGGGTCGGCTCGCCCTGGCGGCCCGGCCCTGAGGCCCGGCTGGCGCAGTCCGCACGCTTCAGAGTGTTTCTTTAGCATTACAAATCCTGTCTTAAGCCACAGATCACCGATAACCTGTCCTTGAGCATATGTTCATCTCCTGTATTATTCTGGGAAACATGAGGAAGGGTCTTGGGCCCACCTGCATGCCTGCGATCCCAGGGTCCCAATGTTTTGTAACAAAAAAGTACACAAGGCTTGGGAGAACTCAGCCCTTGTTTTTAATTCTAGCTCTGCCACATATTAGATTGTGAGCAAATCAGCCTTCCTGGGTCTCCATGTCCTCATTTGTAAAATGGAATAAGCAGTGCCTGCTTCACAAATGAGATAACACTCATGAAAACCTTTGTAAGATTCCTGGCACATAATTGACACCCATATACTTCAGCTACCAAAAAGGCCCAGGAATATCAATCAGCTTGCGATCACTTCTGTATCCCAAGACGGCAGCAGACATCACTAATAGATCATGATCCGTTTTTCCTTCCGGACCTGAACTAGACCTCATAATTAGGTCAAATAACAATTTTTATCTTGGGAGCAACGGCAATTCCTGGAAAGCGTTTGTCGCAAAGCTGCTAATGTGCAGAAACAACGCTGCGGACCTCCTCAGCAGCAGGAGAGATCCAATGAGACTTGAAGAGCTTTTCTTATTTAGGATCCCAGTAGGATGCTATCAGGAAGGCCTTTGAGAAGTTTTCTCTAGGGAGTTTTGGGGCTATGGCAACAACAATGAGAATAATGCCTTACATTTTGAACAGTGCTTTATAGTTTTCACAGCACTTTCATGCACATTTTCTAACTTCATCTTGATAGCAGCCCTGCCTGGCAAAGCAGAGTAGGCATTACCAACAGAAAAATAGCAATTTTTTCTCAAAATGAAAAGACCTCTAAGGATTTTGTCCAACCTCCTCATTTAATAGACAAAGAAACTGAGCCCTGTGAGGGTGACTTATTCTAGAAAATATGCTTAAACTTCAGATATTCAGATTTGACTTCTTGGTATCTACCACCCTGAGTGCTGATCAAGTACTTAATAAAGGCTAGTAGTAAGCTGATGTTGTGGGAAAGCCTAACTTAAGCTGGCTTCATGATGCCAGTGGGCCACAGAGAAGTAATGAGCATGATTTCTTGTATTTGGGGAGACAGAGTGAACATTTCCTCTGAATGAGTTCTTTCCTTCATTTCTTTGATATCAAATTCTTTCTGTAAAGCAGCAGTGTTCTCTGCAGAGGAAGCACTCTAGGGAAGTACAGAATTAAAAGATTTCAGGAGATAATGGAATATCTGCAAGTGAGATGATTAAAGGACAATTGGTTAAAATGTAAAGGGGGGCCATGATTACAGCATTAGGAATTTAGTAAAGGAGGCACTGTGTCCTTTGGCATGGGATTTCAGCCGGGGGGCAGAAGAATGCTAGATGTATTATTTAACAAGAAGTATACTAGTACTTCACTACATATTAAACATAGCTTAAAAATGTTGATTCACTTAATTATCAAACCACCTTAATGTGTTACCTTTTAGCCTCTGTGACAAAATATCAGAGAAGAGCAACTTAATAGTACATTTCAGCTCACGGTTTTAGACGTTTCGATCCATGATCAGCTGGATCGTTACTGTTTTTGAGTCCAAGGAACTCAGTGTCCATAATCTTAGCCACTACCTGGCTGGGCATATGGAATTTAGAAGGTGAAGGAGTGTGCAAAGTAAAGGCACACAAAAGCAGGAAGGCGCTACTACATTATGTCTCAGTCTCTCTGCTGCTATTACAGAATACCGCAGACTTGGTCATTTGTGAAAAACACACATTGATTGTCTTCACAGTTCTGGAAGCAAGGAAGACAATTGGTCAATGCTCTCACAGTCTCAGGTGTTTGTGTTCAAGGTGAGGCTTTCCCACCACATCCACCAGGAGGAGAGCAGGACAGCTGAATGAACACAGCCTTTTACAAGGAGGCTCTTTTACAAGGGCCTTAACCCCATTCACAAGAGGAGTTTGCGTAGCCTCATCACCTCCTAAGTCATCTCTGCATGTCACAATGTCATCATCTTGGCTGTTAAGAGTTGACACTGGGGTTTAGAGGCGATACATTCAAACCATGTCACTATAGGCGCAGTGTATTCAAGAATGCAGTGATACAGCTTTGAGTAGAAAGAGGTAGATGTTGGTTCCTGTAATGGTCAGGATCCAAAATACTCCCCCAAAGCGCTCCTTGTGTGGAAGGCTGCCCTGCAAAAGGACCTTGGGAGGCATTTGGATCATGAGGGCTTTGACTGTATCTGTGGGTTAACCCAGTGATGAGATCATGATTTGATGGCCTTATCAGGAGGTGATAGGAATGAGATAAGGCCTGCATGAATGAAATGAGTCATAGAGACGTAGCCTTAGGGGTTATGTGTTGTCCCTGGTCACTTCCTGTCTGGCTGTCTTGCTCTTTCTGCTTCTTGGCTACAACGAGGTGAGAAACTTTGCTTCTCCATGGACGTCTGTCATGAAACCTCTGCCTTGCTCCATGCATATAAGCAAAGGCACCCGCCAGCCATAGGCTGAACCCCTTGGCATTGTGAGCCAGAGTGTATCTTTCTTCCTTTAAATGTTATCCTCATATATTTCATTATAATTACCCAAAGCTGACCACTGCAATTCCCTTTTCCTTGAGTATAAATTGGATTTGCTTCTAATAGATTATAACAGATGTTATATACTATGCTGCTTCCAAAACTAGGAAGTCACTAATCCAAAGGCATTGTGGCTTCCTCCTCCTCTTTCCTTCTTTCCCAGGTCTCTCACCTGGGGGAAAGCCAGCTTCCATTTGATAAGAACTGTCAAGGAGCCCTACGGAAGTGGCGATCTGAGGTTACCCACCAACAGCTATGTGAGAGCAGCCTTAGAAGTAGATGGCCCTGCCCCAGTCAGTCCTGGAGATGACCATCAGCAGGCCTGACCGACAGTTTTGCGGCATCCTTATTTTAATCGCTGAGCTTCTGAATCTCTGACTCACAGACACTGGATAATAACACTTTCTTGGTACTTTAAGTTGCCAATGTTTGGGGTAACTTCCTATACACCACTAATTGCTATTTTAACTTGCTATGCTGAGGAATAGTAAACCTAGCACTGTGCCTAATATGGAGAACGATGTGCTCTAAATTGAATTTTAGGTGCTAGAAGCTGCAGGAGGCTTTGCACAGGTGAAAAACATGGTAAGAATAGTGCTTCAGGAAGATCAATGCATAGTGCTCGAGCAAGGTGACTTGGGGTTGAGGGCAGTGTGTGGGGGAGAGACATTGCAGACCTTGGGCCCAGTCTGTAAAGGTTTGGTCCAGGTTTAGGTTTACGGTAAAGAGAAAGAATAGAGTGAAGGTGAATTTTAGGGAGGCTGCGATCTTGCTGGTCTTTCCTTCCAACTGAAAACGTGGAGGGCATCTATAGTCGCTGATGCGTATTAGGCACACAGTACCTACAGAATGAATGAATATGTGGATGGGTGAGTGAATTAAACATATGGAAATATGGCACCCCAGAAAACTTTGCATCTACTTTTTGTTTGGAAAGGAAAACTCTCCAAATATGATCTAGGTGATGTCGGAAGAAGATTTCAGTTACCTCCAACTCTATTTTTAGTGTCTGTGATCCTGACTGGGGCTGGCCTGTTTTCAAAACCCAGTGCTGTTCTGAAGCTGATTTTAAAACTCCTTTTCTTTTCACATCATTCCTCATGCCACAAACATTTATTGAGCATCTATGATTTGCTTGGCATCGTGATGGGCCCTAGGGGGAGAAGATGAGTGAGGGATGATCCTGCAGTGCTGCAGCATTTCTTCCTCTGCTTTTATCTCTAGGCACCTCAGAAGTTTATTTTTGAAATAAAGATTCATTTTCTTAGTGGAATTCTTAAGTGAGGAGCGACGAGATGAATTTGGGCTTTTAGGAGCTGATTTTAGAACTTGTGGATGACTTAGACTGTTTCCTGCTCACCCTTGCTGATATGCCCTATTAATATTCAAAAGCTGTCACTTTATTTTATCTTTGTTCTCTAGTAGACTAGACTGCCGGCTGAGAGAACCTGGTTTGTCTGGTTTAGTCTTGTCACATTGGGGAGTAGGACAAAAAGAGACACGGCTCAAGGTTGTTAGCTTTTTTTTTTTTTTTTCTTTAAATTTAGGGGAGTTTCTGCACATGTCTCTTGGCATTGCACTTTATTTAATTAACTTTTCCCTATTTCTGGAGTAAATAAAATGCAATATATTTAGGAAACATTCCAGACCTGAGCAAGGCCTGCTGTGAGTAGAGAGTTTCTAGGTGAAACAGTGTGGATTTGAGGAAAGCTGAGAAAAGCCACCAGGAATAGTAATTGTGTACTAAGGGCAAAGTTTCCTCCTTTAACTTCCCAGTGAGAAGGATTCTGATGTGTCCTTGGGCTTGCAGGATCAAGCACAATAGTGTATTAGTGACAAGCACACTTCACAAGGGTTGGGGACCTGCAGATCTGTATATGAGTAGTTGTTAAAAGTCAGGGTCTCAGCTTAGGTATTCAGTACAAGGAAGTAGATTTAGGTAGGCTAAGCAAATTTCATTTTTCTTGACTAGTCTTTTCTTCTCTTTCTTATTGTTCTCTCATTGTTGCCTTCTTTCCTTTTCTCTCCCACTGCCCTCTTCTTTATTCTCATGATATTTTGCCTTTCTTCTTCCTTTGGTTTACCTATGTCTCTACTGATGGGCAGTCCCCCCTCACACCCTCCATTCCCCCACCTTAGATGTCTATGACTCCTCCCTACTCACCTCGTACCGCTCAGATCTGCCTGGTAGTCAGGGTGGTGGAGAAGTCAGCAGTCTTAAACCCTTTCCAGCCTTCCCTTTGCCTCTGAGCCCTCTGGCCTTCTTGGCAGGGGGGCAGAGGCCTAGAAAGGCCGCAAGACTAAAGCCATGGCCACGTATGTGGCCAAGAGGGGACACTCCAGACAAGGAGGCCCCTCGGTGCTGCTTATCGTCACCCTTGGGTGAATTTTTTGTTTATCTCATCAGAATTAAATTCACTCAAAGAGTCAAAGGAGAAGATACCTGAAAATGTCCCCCCATCTGATTCCAAAGGACAAATTGGTGTCACTTGAGTTGTCCTTCCCCTTGAGTCAAGGCAGGCGCACTCGCGGCCGCGTCTTCTGACAGAGGAGGGCGCAACTATTATCATAATGCTGTCTCTTTCTTCCCTTTCCCCATCCAATAACTACATTCTACTCTTAAATATTTAGCTTTCTTTTATTCAACCTTTAAGGTTACTATATTGGTACAGAAGGGAGGGGCGAGACAGTCTGTTTCTCTTCACAGTTGATATTCATCTGTCTGCCTAAAATGATTTCTTTCTTTCTTTCTTTCTTTTTTTTTTTTTGTCATTTACACCATTTTGGCTTGTGGGTGTAAAGGATATGTGTGTGTATGTTTTTAACCTCTAAGCACATTGAAAGTCTTTAGCGCGCGCGTTAGACAGGAGACTGATAGGATAATGATGATGGGATGTTAAATGCTATCTATGTAAATCAGCTCCATCAATGGGTACAAGATTCAGCTACTTTAGGTCTTTTTTTTGACATACATTTCATTTTTTAAAAAGGAGAATAATCTTGGATTGTTATTAAGCTACTTTAGAAGAATCTTTGCGTTCCCAGACACATTGCTACTTTACATAAAGTCATATTAAATTTTGGTATGATGTACAACATCATTTTCTCCTAAATGCTGCTTTTAACCTTCAAGTAGTTTTTTTTTTTTTTAAATGTTTAGTGGAAGATTAGTTTCTGGTAATCAGATCCTGATTGGAAAATAGGAAGAAATGGAAGTCTTCACATGGTCCCTTCTCTGTTGGCGAGGGAATGAGTATTTCTCCACTTACTAGAATGGTGGCCATCAGTTGGGTAGATTACAAGAATGCATATATTCTGAGGTGATGAAGAAAATCTCCAGCTCATCTTTGGGTTCTAGAACAAAGCCAGGAAGAGCCGACCTGTGATAGGAACATGTTAGTACAAAGACATTAGAGTGGTTGTCATGCTGAAGATTGCAAGTGTTATTATAGAGTAAAATATGCAGGATGCAAAAGGGCCCAAGAGTGGCCGGGAGCAAGGACTACAAGAGGCAGCAGTTTCCCCCTTCCCTCCTTTCCTTCCCATTTCTTCTTCCTATTGTATCTCCCTCTGTCTCATTTCTGTCACTTTCACCTCTGTCTTCCTTTGTATCTCTTTTTCCATCTCTCCTGTCTTTTTCCTCCTGACTCTGTGTCTTATCTCCCCCATCTCTCCCTGCATTCCTTTCTTTTCACCTTTTTCCCCCTCTTTTCAGTGACTCTTGTGCATTTATTTTACATCTCTCTCTTTTCATTCCACCATTACCCTTTTTCTTTATAAATTCTCTTCCAGATTTCCTTCTTCATATTTCTCCAAATTATGTTCCTCTCTGATTCCATATCTTTTCCAACCTCTTGACTTTCTAACAAAGGACTATGTAGGAGCTGTAGTTTACTCATTATCAGCTTGGTGATGCTAGAGGAAAGAGTGCTTTCCTTGCTGGACTCCCATTTTATATAAACTTCAGTGCTATTTCTCTCTCTCCCCCCTTCTCTGCTCTGGTTCTATGGTATATTTTGGTATGGGTATGAAAAAGTTACACTTCTTGCTGGTGAATATAGTTGGCCTTTTTCTCTTTCGGTCCTTGTCTCTAATGTCTTGTACATTGCTATGAGAAAGATAACACAGGGCCACAGAGCACTGCAGTGAGAAATTCCAGGAAGTGGTGTGAAGGTGAACATATAACCTCATGACGGGTTGGGCTGGTTTACTGAAGGCAAAATGGAGACTATCATAAAATGGGCAAGAAAAGCAGAGTGGTGAAGCTAGGAGGCTACTGATGCTTCCTTTTGCTTTCTCCACACTAGTTTGGAGGTGAATGTCCTTTTCTTGGTGTGAACATGCCAGGATTTGGGAAGGTGGCTGGTGACAATGACAAGAACATATCTAATTGGGATGGGAAGCATTTGGCTCCACACATTTGCTTCCAAATACTTTAAAGGTGCCAGCCCAAAAAATTCCATTGAGGCCAGTTCAATTTCTCCCTAACACATGGAGCCAGGAGTGCTGAGGATACGCTTCAGTGGAGAGCCCAACCTCCCAGCCCCTCCCCGCTTGCTTGTGGAAGAGGTCATGGGGCCATAGGGGAGCCTGGGATCTGCAGGGAGGTGCTGAGGGCTCCATTTCCCTCCCCAGGCTGTTACAGCAGATTTTGGCTGAGCCTGTGTCTCGAGTTGCCCATTTTGGATCTGGCTGGCGACTCTTCTGGGCAAGTTTTGTGCTTCTGCCTGCTTGTGCTAGAATGTGACACACGGACCCAGCAGTCAGCCAGGTGCCAACCATGTAATCCGATGCCATATGTTCTCAAGTCAGGGGAGGAGAGAGCAGATTTTTTTTTTCCATTTTAGAAGTAGGTTAATTACATTCATCTACATTTTCGGCTCTAGGGGTCACAGCTGCTAAATTACTCCTGACATATTTAGGTGGTCATTTATTACCAAAATGATTAAGTGTGAATTTTGCCATATACAGAATGGTTCAATGAGTATTTTCCTAGAATGAGACCACAATTCAAAAAGATGTTCCTCACTGGCATTTTTTAAAAATGGATTTAAAGTATTATTAGGAGGGAAAATTGTGCTGCTTGTTTTATTACCATCTTCTCTGCCCAGATGTTCATTTGTTTGTGGTATCTACCAGTTTCCAGTGAATATTGATGGATGGAGCCAGCTGTGTCATTTCCCTGCTGCTTTTTGTTCTTCAAGTTTACACATAAAACACATTTTTTGATTCAAAAATGAAGTCTGATTCATGGCATTGAAGCAATGCAAAGGAATGGCAGTCTTTCACATGGCTAATATTTATGGAAGGTTTGCACAGTGCCAAGAAAGCACTGAGATGTTTACGTGTAGTTCATTATTCAGTCCTTGAACAATTCCAGGGGCAGGGCTTTTGCTATCCCTGTTCTACAACTGAGAACTTGAACGGACCAGTAATTATCTTCCAGTAGTTCTTCCAGAGTGGCTCTTGCCCATCACCTGGCGGTGTGCCCCAGGGGTTGACCAATGTGGCCCACCTCCACGACCTGCCTGCCCTTTGGTTTATTTCAGGTTTGAGCAGTGAGAATACTGGGTAAGGAGACTAGAGAGATAAAATGAGGGAATAACCTTGAACTGCAACTAGATTAGACAGTTTGGGTTATAAATTCAAACCCAAGCTTGCCAGTTATGTTCTCTGGGCAAGCTGCTCCATATTGCTGATGCTCATAATTTTGTCAGAGAAATAGGGACGGTTCTATTTCCTGGGTAATGGCAAAGAGAATTAAATTAAATAATGCATATGAAAACAGGTAGCTAAATTCATCATAAATGTGTATCTTTCTTTTCTTTTGCATTTTGCAAGTATTTGTGGGCCTGTCATTTGTCTGTCCCTGTCCGGTTCTCCTCAGTCCACCTAGGAGGTCACTTGTGAAGCACGGCCTGGGATACTTCTGTGTCTCCCGGAGGGAATGGGCTTCACCCTCGAGGAGGAGCAGGGCAAGAACGCCGATTTCCATCATGTCTCAGTGTTTACATTTTTAAAAAAATGCAAATTATTTCAGATTTCACAAAAATTTAAATTTGCCAAATGTGTTTTCTGGGTATATGGTTCACATGATTGCTCTTACTTGCTTTTCAGTCTGGAAAAATATATTAATAGATTTCCTGGTGCTGGGCTCTTTTTGCATATATGGCTATTTAGGTCTTCTTAGTATTTGCTGTTGCATCATTATTTGTAAGTGATACTGCTGTGTAGCTTTTTGTTAAATGCCATCTTTACCAGGTACAATTCTTTGACTAGTCTCAAAAAGAATTGGGAAAAATTCCTCCTTTTATTCTGTGGAGAATTGTAGTAGATTTGAGATTATTTCTTTTTTGAAGGCTTAGTACTGCTTCTGTATGAAATAGTTTAGGCTTTTGGGGGCTTTGCAATTTTTGTTTTTCTTGCTTGACTGCTTAAAGAACAGTCTTTGATAATTTCCTCTGTTTTTTCCTTGGGAAAGATGTTCAATTCTCTCTAGCTGGAATTGGTTTTGTAAAATGCATGTTCTTAAAGTTCTGCCTTTATTTAGTTTTTAATATTCATTGCATAGGATTTCACGCAGTGTTTGCTAATGATGTCTTCAATTTTCAGTTTCAATGGCGTTTTACCCTTTGATTGTTCTTACACTATGCATTTGTGTTTTTCTCCTATTTTTTTCCCTAGATTATGTGAATTAATAGCTGGTCTATTCTGTTGATTTCTTAAAAATGCCAGTTCTTGAACTTATTACTTCTGTTTTGCTTTTATAGAGCCTTATGTTTTGCAACTTATGTCCTCGATTGCCCTTTGTTGTGGTTTTATTTTGTTATTCTTTTCTAACATTTGATTTGGTTGTATCTTTTGATTCTTTCATTCTTCTCTCTGCTTTAGTAGAATACAATGAATTCTGAGCATGGTTTCTAAAATATATTTTTGAAATTACATACTAAATTTTTATACATATTTGAGTCTATTCGTGTTGTACATAATCGGTATCATTTATCTGTCCATGTATTTTATTAAGGGTCAATTTTTTTTTTTGGTTTGCTTTAGCTTTTTAACATACTTAATATATAATATACATGATAAGGCAAACCACTCTTTGTTATTTTCTTTTTCTAAAAGAAATTATTTACTTTTTGATACAGGGTCTCACTACATAGTTCAGACTCATAGTGATCCTCCTGTCTCAGCCTCCCCAGTACTGGGATTATAGGCGTGTGCCACCACACCTGGTTTGGGTGGCTGGCAGGGCATACAATATATGGAGATGTAACTCGGGTCCTTGTGCTTGCCAGACAGGTGCTTAGACCACTAAATGATCTCCCCAGCCTACTCTTTGTTATTATCTCCCCCTAATTTTAATTGGTGAGTAGTTTATCTACAATGACATTAAAATCACTTGTCAAATTATATTGAGGTTGCATTCATTTGTTAGATTTATTGGAGTAAAGGAATATCTTTATAATATGGCATTTTCTTTCCCCAGAGCAAATTATGGCTCTATATTGTTAACAAGTCTCTATAATTTTACTGATGTGTATGTACACATCCCATTAGTTTTTGTAGATTTGCTCTAAGTTTTAGGTGGCAGTACTAGGGGCAATTTCTTTTTCTCTCTTCTTCCTTCTTCTCCTTCTTTGCAAATGTAAATTGGAACTGTCCTTTCTATATTCTCTCAGTAGGTATTTATTTATTTATTTATTTATTTATTTATTTATTTTGTAGAACCAGGGATTAAACTCAGGACCCTGTGCTGGCCAGGCAAGCGTTTATTCAACTGAGCTATCTCCCTGGTCCTAAGTAGTTATTGTTAGTTTACAAGAATGGTACTAATGTTTGTGTATTGCTTGTGCATCTAGTCACACTATTAAACCGTTTTATTGTTTCTCTGATGTTTTTCTTATTAGTGTATAATTATATGCAAACAATGATAAAAGTACATTTCATTTTTTTTCAGTAGTAATAGCTATTGTTTTGTTGGTATTCTTCATTTCCGGCTGGTCTATTTAGAAGGATATCAAATAACAAATGTAAAATCACAGCATCTTATCATTGACTTTAGTAGAGCTATCGCTGATGTTTTCCTACTTACCCTGATTCTCAATTTCAAAGATTAAGCCTACCCTTGTTAAAAAAGTAAGTTATTATTTTTTAAGTTAAAGATCATTTTATCTTTCTTGGCTACTTTTTGTCAATTTTGTTGGTAGCCATATTTTTCCTTTTTGAACTTCTAAGATGATGAATTTCATTAATGGATTTTATAAGATTGAAATAGTTTTGAATTTCTGGAATGAATATATATATATATATATATATATATATATATAACATACTGCTGGATTTGCATTGTTAACATTTTATTTAGAGATTTTTATACTAATAACTTAAAATAATTTTATTGAGAAATAAATAGCAATGAGACAGTTTCAAACTGATTACTAGCACAGTTTCAATAATTAATACATTGCATATTGTTGTCTTTTTAGTGGTTATTCATAGGATAAGATGCAGACATGATATCCTGTCCACAAACACAACTCTTTCTATTCATTGAATTAAGAGAAAGTAGCTGTATATGTATCCTAACTATTTTGAATATATAGATACAAAATGGTCCTTCATTTGTATCCCCCTTTTTTGTTTAGTTT
>NDGN011316422.1:0-19904 GCA_002564285.1 Tympanoctomys barrerae | reverse complement strand
CTCATTTGACTGATTTACAGCCCAAAACCCTTACCTCAGCCTGGAAAGACCTGGGACAGGAAAGCAGGACCAGTTCTAGTTTGCATGTCACGATGTCACAGCCATCAGCCTCTCTATCTCTTTCTGTTGATCTCTTTCTTCCGGTGTGGTAAGTGGTGTGGAATCTGCTGCTTTTCCCCCAAGAGATTGGAATCTGAGCCTCAAATGTAGCCACTGAGAATACAAGGAACTAGGAAGGCTAGGGGGGCAGTCTTGGTTCTAAGCACCAGACTGACTCTGGCCCCAAAAGATTTTTCTACTGTGTTGTTCTAGCTGTGCAGAGCCTTTCTGGAGATATGAGGACACTATTGCAACTCATGACAACATTGTGCTTCGTCTGCATATATATCTCATTTGGGACTGCTTTGGACTGAATTGTGTCTTCCCTCCCCCAATTCATGTGCTGAAGCCTTGCTGTGATGGTATTCAGTGTGAGGTCTTCGGAAAGTAACTACATTGAGATGACGTCATAAGGAAGGGGTCATCATGAGGAGATTAGTACTCCCACGAGAGGAGGCCCCAGTTCATACACTTTCTCTACCATGTGAGGACAGCAAGCCAGTAAGCATTTCCTCACAGGAACCAAATTTCAGGCACCTTGATCTTGGACTCCTCAGTCTCTGGAACTGTGAGAAACATATAGCTGCTGTTTGACACACCCAGTCTGTCGTATTTGATTGTAACTGTCCAAGCTGACTAATAAAGAAAAATCTGGAGACAGCTGATGGGCTAGAGTCAGGCCTGAGGGTTCTGGTGTTGCTGGCGTAACACACCATTGCAAGGCCATCTCACACCATAAGGTCAGTCACCACACTGGCATTAATGGGCTAGAGTGGCTGGAGGGATAGCAGTAGGCAGGAGAAGGGACTTGAGCCAGAGTACATGAGGATGACCAGGGAAGCAGAGTCACTTACTTCCTCTAGGTGGAAGGCTTGGTCCTGAAGTAATCCCCCCAGTGGGGTCATTCCTTGAAAGGAAAACTTGGGGTTTGATTCCTCCCCCAGTTAAAAGCTATTTGGAAAGAAAACCATCCTCCTGAGAGTAGGAACAACTAATGTTAAAGTCTTGCTGAAAAGGAAGGTGTTATTAAAAAAAGTATTATAAATCTTGCCCTAGTGGTAGTTTCAGTAAGGCTTCTACTTGCCACCTTGGTGAGGGTGGCAGAACCATAGGCTGGGCACCATGGTATATGAAAGCATTAAAATATTCCTCTACCTCACCACTGAAGGTTTGTTTGTGATGAAAACAATAATTCCTCTTTTCTTCTGCAACCCTAGGGGTGGAGGGAGATGCATTGAACACAGCAAAGGAGTTTGAGAGATAGGGTTTCTGCTTTCTCTGAAATACACCTGAGCAAGGCCAGGCCAGCTAGAGTGGACAGAGGCTCCATTAGAGTTGGGAGCACAGGTTGAGCCTGAGGTCTGTGGAAATAATCACTGAGAGGCCTTAATACAGGGATGGAAGATGTCCTGGGCCAGGTGACTGAAGGATGGGGTGTTCATCTCCCACATCTCCAAGTCTACCCTGTAGAAGGTGGTGCCAACGGGGAGAGCTGGGATGAACAAGAAAAATAACAAAAAAGGAAATTTGGGAAAATCCCTGAAGAAAACTTCATTTTTACCCCAGTGTGGTCCAGTGTTGGAGGCTCTGATCCATGAAGAAGATGTTCCCCACCACTGAAAGAGTTGAGAGACAGGGCAGGGCCTCTTCTGGGCAGTGACCTAGATACTGGAAGCTCTCTATGGTCTTTTCCAGCATCGAGCAAGAAAAACATCCTCACACAAATCCAACACCACACTGCAGCCCTCAGAAGCAGGCAGAGAAGAGAGTGGGGTGAGCAGCTACACAGCTATGATTATAAATGTCCAATGGATTGTGGCTGCTTCTGGTGGATAGTTTGTTTTTTTAGATTTATCTGGAAGTGATGTCACATGACAGCTGGACAGTCACGTGGCCTACTCTTTCTTCCTGGTGCACAGTGATCAGATGGACTTCTGTGCAAGTTTATGAGCACAAGGCTCTGCAATAGAATGAACAGAAGCAGTTCATCCATTCTTAAGCAGAAGGCTTTCTCACTCTAAGCCATCAGTGTGCTGAGAAGCAGGAAGAGGAGCCAACCCTCTGTCTTCAAAGAGCTCCTAGCACATGTGAAAGGCAGCCATGTGGGTAGTAGCTAACCAGACTTAGCTTATCCATTTGATAAATGTCTACTGAGTCTGATTTCTGTGTTCAGCACTAGAGATTTATCAGGGCCAAGAGGAACTTGTCCTTGAGCAATTTATATTCAATAGGGGAATCCAACAGTAGACGAGTCACCTATAAAAGGTTTCCCAGAATGGGTGCACTGTGCCTTGATGGAAATATTTTAAGTGGAAAGATAGGCAGTGGGAGGGCTGAGTATCTGCTTTAGGGAGAGAGACTGAGGAATCTTCTCAGACAACAAGACAGTTAGGTTTTGGCCCAAAGCTTGAGGGCAGGCCAACCAAGTGAAGAGCCTTCCAAGGAAAGAGAACAAGGATCACAAAGGCAGGGAAGGTCTGCAGTAAAGAAAGAGACAGAAGTCCTTGTACCAATGTAGCAGGAGATGCCACAAGAGAGATTTGAAAAAGGCGGGAGGAGGATTCCACAGGACTTTGTGAGATTTGGGAGAAGATTTTGTTTTAAGTTCAGTTCAAGACAGGTATTCTATGTTTGGAGCCTGGGACAGTGAAAATTCTTAAAGAATCAGTCTAGAGTCCTCCTTACCAGGACTCTGATTATGACTGTTGCATTACTACATTGCCTCCCTCTACACCTCTGTCCCTTCCCCAACTCAAGATGTAAAACATAAAGGAACACAACATTGAATATAACAGAGGAGTTTGAGATGGGATGGGTACTTTAGACACTGCTAGAACAAGGTGTTTGGAAAAAAAAAAATGGAAGAGCTTTAGGAGATAGGTGGTGGAAGAGAAGAGACTCCTGGAGGCAAGGTCTGGGACTCTATTTCATTTGAGCATATTCTCCTGAAAATCACTAATGGGATAAGTCTCTCTGCGTGTCTTTCTCTCCCTCCCTCTACATCTTGCCCTTTCACTTCCCTAAGGGAGAGAGTTGAAGGACGCATCTACAACAGTTGTGTATTTGGCAGGCCAGGGCTTAGGCCAGTGCAGCTGTGCTACCATTTATCACGTCTGTTTTGGAGAGGAAGGAGCCCCGGAAGCTGGTCCAGACAGACAGCAGGAAATTTGGGTGCATCTCTGATCTAATCTTTTCTGCTTTATTTTTAAAAATCCACTTTGCAAAGATATATGGTCTCCAAGTTTCTGAAAAGGGAAGCAGCAAAGAAACTCCTTCTGGTGTGAATGAAAAGAATTACATAAACCACAGTAAATTTAGTATGAAATTACATTGCCAGCCCCAGAGGAGAGAGATACTTTTCCATCTTGGATCAGCCGTGTTCAAAGATTTATTATTCTGAGTTCTCTGTTTGTCCACATTTAAAGGGACATAATGACACCTAAGCCTGGCCCAATGGGACACAAGCTGCTGGAGGACACTAATTACTTGACCTTCCTTCAGGTATTTTTTTTTTATAGAATTTCTTCCTTGTATTTTTATTCACCTTTTCTTTACTTTCTAAACTGGGACTCAGACTTTGCAGATTCACTGGCTCTGTTAGATCAGGATTTCATTCTTCTTGGGGTTTTGCAGAATTGCCACACTTCTAAAGCCTAGAGAGGCCTCTGTGAAGCTCCTCAGCCACAGGGAGAGAAATGTGTGCTTCCCGTATGGATTTCAAGTCCAAGCTTGCTAACTTCCAGCTGTGTGACCTTAAACAAATTACTAAACATCCTAGAGGTCGGCTCCTGCTCATCTACACAAAGGTGATAACACCGCACACTCAGCCCTTGGGTCAAAAACGTGTGGTGGACCTTAAGCAAGCAATGGGTTTGGATCATGATTGCCAGACACCTGGATCCTACTCATTTATCAATAAAACTTAGTTACTTTTATGGACACTTCCCTTCAGTTCTTCTGGAAACACCTGTTCTCTCCCTGCATAATTTCGTAGTCCTTAAAATCTGGAAGCCCAGCTAGTGTGCTTTATGTAGTCATTCACTTATTTGATAAATATTTACTGGGCTCTTGCTGTGTGCCCAATGCTGAAAGAGCTCCTGCAGATGACAAGATGAGTGAGGCACTGCCTGGACTCTTCAGGGTCGACTGACCCTAAGCGAGATACACATGAAAACAACCTCACAGGCTGGAGCAAACCGCAGAACCGGCGGGAAGATGGAAGTCCATACGGAGGTCGGGCTTTCCTGAGACAACCTGGGTTTCTGTGTGGCAAGTCTTGGATTTAGAAGCAGCCAGCAGTTACTGTGGAGTCTTCCACAGCAAGTCACCGTGGACATGGCAGAAGGCTATGCATATTGTCACCCAGAGCAGGCCAGCTGGGAAGTCCCAGATTGATTTCAGGGGTTGCGCAGCACCAGCAGAACCATAGTGAGGCCAAGTCCTCCAGGAAAGGCAGGGAGCCATGGGCTGTAACAGGAAGCAAACATGGCAAGCATGATGCAGCGGGCTGCCTATGTCATTGAAAGCTCTAAGGGCTGGCCAAATAGCTCAGCAGATGAAAGCACCTGCAAGCAGGCTCAGAGGCCAGGGGTTCAATCCCCGGGCCTGCTGTGCTGTCCCCGCCCCAGGGTGCACAGAGACAGTGATTGAGACTGGGCGTGGTGGCGCATGCCTGTAATCCCAGCTCTTGGGAGGCTGTAAACAGGTGGATCACTATGAGTCTGATCTAATAGTGAGACCCTGAACACCCTGTAGAGCCTTTCCTAAAATACAGAAAAAAAGAGAAAAGAGAAAAGAGAAAAGAAAGGAAAGGAAAGGAAAGGAAAGGAAAAGAAAGGAAAGGAAGAAAGCTCTAAAGTTTTCACCTTCACTGGGCTAAAATCAAATCCAAGGAAAGAAACTACATAGCTCATGAATTACACAAGGCACAGACTGGCTTTAAATGCCAGCAGAACCAAGACACATGATAAGGGCAAGGGTGTGGTCCCAGAGACCTGAGGAGGTGAACAGAGAACACTGAAACTTCCTCCTCCACCAAGAGTTTCCGGAAAGCCCCCTACTTCCTTGTTTATCTGTGGAACAGAAATAAGAGAAGGAGCAATGTCAGGCTAAGCAGGTTTTCTTTGGGAGACTGGAATTCCCTAGAAGGACTATTGCCTTAGGGGATGAGATCCAGCTTGAAACCAGATTGGATAGTTAACTGACTTTTCTCGTCCTTCTATTGTTTTTTTGAGGGGAGGAAGTGACCAACTTAGTTATAGATAGTGAAGTCTGTCTCACATCTGAGTTGCAACCTAAGCCTCTTCCCTTACACGTATGTGGGTGCTTAGCAGCTGGCAGAGTGCCTAGAGCAAAGGGGCACTTGACCAGTTTCACAGGCCTTTGTGGTAACAAGGGAAAGCTGCACAACTTCTCTCAGGCTCTCTGAAAGCCACTTCTGAAAAGCTTAATCAAGTAATACAGAATCCAGCCCTGGGCCCACCAGTCTTGGTGCCTGGACCTCACCCAGAGCCTCACTGTCCTGAATGTGGGGAGAAAAGGCTCATCTGGACCTGGCACCAACATCCCTACTGCACCTCAAGCTCAGTCTATTTTAAGCCAAATTCCCATTGAGGGACCAAATCCACGTTCCTTACAAGTCATCTGTACACAACTGCACACATGCACATGCACACGTGTACATACTTACAAGCACACACAGAGAGAAACACATGGCTGAATAGAGATGCCATGCAGAAATGGGAGTTGTCAGAGTGGAAGGGTCTTGGTTCTGGCTCTGTGAAGACGTTGAGTTGGGTGTAGGTGAGAAGAAAATAAATATGTGAAGCCCCACCCCATTCCCCTAGGGAGGACAGTGTGCTAACATGGTGCCAGAATGGGTCATCCTCTGGAGGAACAAAGGGAAAGGACATTTCCTGCCCTCATAAGCCAGGCAAAGATTTTATTTCTCTTCGATCTCATGCTTGAATGTTTTTCATGTGTGTGAGGTAGTCTGTGTCTCCCTTTGGGGCAGGTGAGGCTGTGGAGGGGGAGGGTACTGGGCTGTGTGGATGACATCATGAGAAATGGGAGGATGGTGTGATATCACAGCCACGTGGGGACTTCCTGAGTGAGAAGCCTGGAGGAGGAGGAGGAGCTCAGAATCCTATTTCTGGATGTAATAACAGCTCTGGTGACAACCAACTGCCTGAGAGGGGTGCGGGCAGGCAGGTTTGTCAGGGAACAGTGGTACCTTCTTCTTGGAATGAGGGCTTTCTATGAGGTCTTGGTGGCCTTTGAGGTGGGGGCGAAGGAGGGGCAATATGGGATGCGCTCTTAGTAGTATGGAGGCATAGATGCCTAGTAAGAAACAAAAAATGATAGGGAATTACTGCCACAGCAAGATTTCAAGGTTGTCTGTGAAACACAGTTGAGAAAATTGCTGCATGTAGTGTAGTTGGAAGGTAGATAGCTCTGCCCCCTTCCAAGGTACATCCTTGGAAGATGCTTAGTCTACCTGGCCTCAGGTACCTCTTCTTTAACCTCATAGTATCGTGAAGGTTAAATAAGTTAATATTCTAAAAAGCCTGTACTGATACTTCGTACATAGTCAGTGCTGTAGGAAGGCCAAACATTTTACAGAGAAAAGATCACTTGTGTAGGAAACAGAAGACGGCTTTAACGCTCACTCTTCCACTGACCAGATGAATGCCTCTTTGGTCTTTGGTTTTTTGCTTGTGAAAAAAGGTGAGGGACAAGATAGCATCACCATCCCCTTCTAACTCTATCATAAGTGCTTGATTTGATGTTCTACACAGAGTCCACAGAAGCTCACTTTGGTCCAAATTATCCTGGACCTAGCCTGTGCCTAACGTCCCACCCCTTTGAAGGGAAGCTTTTTCCATATGCGTTAACTGTCTGCTCCCATTAACAGAGATACTAGGTCTTGAAGGTGATTGGTAAGTGGTGTTAATTATACATGGGAGTAAAGTAATTCTTCCAAAACTGAATGGTGCCTGGGTAATACAGGGACACTTAGAGTAGAGGAGGAAGCGATGGTGAGGGTAAATGGCTCAGAAAGAAGGGACAAGGATGGCTGGCAAGTCCTAGTTCCTGGTACACGTTTTTTAAGGGTAGGCCTTGCCCTAATGATTTTATAAGAAACTGTACATAAAAGTAACTGTATCATGAAGGATTTGGATTAACTACAAGTAAAACTCCAATTAGTAGCATACGAAGGAAACAAAAACCATGCTTAAGAAGCTGAGAGCACTTGGGTTCTGTGATGGACGAGGTGAACTCTAGAGGTTCTGTCACCTGTGAGGTGGACAGAGGTACAACTGAGTCCCCTGAGAGAGGCCCTCTGCACAGTCCTGGAAGACCCTATGCTTTCTGTGAGCTCAGAAGTTCTGTGGTTCTGGGGGAAAGGCTTTGGTGGTCTTCTGCAGAAAACCTAGGGAAGGGGGATATTGCACAGTGATTCTGTGATGTACTCCCTGCTGGGAACTGCAAATCAAGTGCAGAGAACATTCGAATTGATCTCCAGTTACCAGGCAGAAACAGGAGTGACTCCAGTGACAAAATCTTGTCATGCAAACCAGAGGCTGAGCCTTTGGCAACTGGTCCAGATAGAGAGAGAGGAGAAGGGAGGAGAGCAGGGGGGAAGAGAGAATGCAGGAAGTACAATGGATTATTGCCTGTGAGCCACAACTCCAACTCAAGAAAATAGACTTGTAGCAGATTAGAACCATGAAGTCATTATTTGGAAATCAAAGATAAAGGAGTTAAAGGAAGCAAGATTCTCTTAACAATACTTGGTTTCCTATAGCTGAAAAGAAATGCAGGCTAGCAGGATACTTTTCTTCTCCCCTCTTGCTCATGTGCTCTGTCCCACATTGAGGAATTTCAGAAGAAGTTAGTGGAGAAAAGAATTCATAAAATTGTGTATTGATTCATTTTTTCCATGCTTATTAAGATTCTATTGTATGCCAGAGGCTGTGTGAGGTGCCAGGACATGAAGAATTTGGATGCTGTCCTCATGAAGGATGTAGCAAAAGAACCACTAGTCATGAGGAAACTTGCTAGGGCAAAAAAGGATTTAGGCAGGAGGGGGATGAGCTTCCCTTCACAGAAAAGCTGTTGCTGAGTGGAGGAAGGATGAACAAGGGGAGGCTGGAGGCCCAGGCACTCCCAGGGAGTTGTCCTGGAGGAAAAGAGTCAGACAGGCATCCACATGGAGATGGAGATGGAGTCATGAGACACTGGGGGCACCATTGACAAGATGCGGGACTCACAGTTCATGGGGACTGAGGGTCAGAGACAGGGAGAAGGAAGAAAGGAAGACTGAGAGAGTGGGCAGCTGGCTCTGCAGATGTCCTACTTGTATGTGGGGAAAAGCATCCATCAGTTCTCACAGTTGCTGGTTCACAGGCTATGGTTTGGAAGGGCCTTCACAGCGACTTACTCTAACCTCCCATCAGGGCAGGAATCTCTTCTACAACACCCATCTGTCATCCAGCTTCCTCTGCTATGCTGTCATCCAGTACCTAGTCTCTGTGCCCATACTTATGCCCACCACAGTGCCATAGCTTGGGGATACAGTGCAGAGGGCAAGCGGGGAGGGTTGAAGAGGGGCTAGAGAAGGATAAAAAAAAAATTGGAAATTCAAAATTTGGAAAACTAGGCCACAAGGGAAGGCTTATGATCCAAGTGGTATGTCTATTGATCTTTATATTACTCTAATCCCTCCCACATCCCAGGTAAGTTGTTACCATTATCCTATCGTAAACAAAAGGAAATAGAGACCTAGAGGCATTGCATCTATTTATTAGTAGCAAGCCATGGCTCAGATCATATCTATGGGGCTCTGTGGTTCTTGTCCTTTCATTTATCCGTGATACAATGATGAAGTGCTAGTAACTGATGACCTCTAGTGAGATCAGAGCAAGAAAAACAGAAAAAAAGTTTCATGGTGGGAATTCCAGCTTGACACAAAAAGGATTTCCCACCGAGCAAAGGCACAAAGCCTCACAAGCTCCCTGAGAGAACACCTATGCCTGTGCAATAGATGAGGGCAGATGAGGACTTGCCCAGGAGCCAGGGAGATGTCAGCGCAGAATCTGTGCTCCCAGCGGTCTCATATGGGCTGTCAAAGGCAACAGTGCAACAATTAAGTCAGTAATGATCCATGGCCCTCTAACCTGTGATGTTCCTGTGCTAGCCCTCAGAGTGCTGGAACTACAGGCATGTCCTGATGCGAGACCTCACCCTTATTAGTTTCAAAAAGCCTATCTGTTGGAGGCTAGGATTAACCCACATTCAATTGGAAATGTTATTTCTATGGAATAAATTCAAATGGATATATATATATATATATATATATATATATATATATTTCATAGGCCAGATCTTTCAAACTATAAGATCTACTTTAGAAGGGGTCAGGGAAGGGTGCTGAATATCTGCTGATGACAAATTGGGAAGCCCAGCTCAACCATCCTCCAGGGAGGTCACCAGTAGTTCTGGTGGGGCAGGGGACCTGCGGCAGTGCAGCTGTGAAGCAGCAGAGTCTGAAAGCAGTCTACCTCCCCAGGGAAGTGGCAGAGACTGAGTTTTACCAAAGACAGTGAAAGCCTAGACCAAGACCACAAATTCCAAGGGAATAGGGACCATACACATAACATTTTTAGAAGAACTCTTTTCTTAATAGCTTTATAATTTCTTTATTTTCCCATTATAATAATAAATAAAACGCTCATCTTTGTTTATTAAAAGTCAGCATTTGAAAGAACCTAACACATTCATATGTGAAGAATGGTTTTTGCCACACAGTTGTGATCACAGGGCAGACTGCCCTCTTCCTTTCATCTCTTTGGTTTCGTGTGTGTGTGTGTGTGTGTGTGTGTGTGTGACAGAGAGAGACAGAGACAGAGACAGAAACAGACAGAGAAAGACAGACAGACAGACAGACAGACAAACAGACACACAGACAGAGACAGAGACGGAGACACAGAGAGAAACACAGAGAGACAGAGAAGGATTTTGTTTAAAAGACTGTGCATATGCACTTGGACTCTGGGTTCCCTGAGACATGTCCTTGGTGACAGAGTGTGGCACCTTCTTAGGGACTGCATTTGGGGTCAGTGCCAATGGAAGGGAAGGGAGAAAAGCAAGAAAGAGCAGAGAGGCAACTTGCGCTACAGTGTAGTCCCGAATAAGCCCTCAGCCACCACCCTCTGGAGCTCTGGGACTGGATGGCCCTGTCTGGGAGTGCCGGGATGGTGCAAGTAGAGCAGGCTTATAGTACTTCCCTCAGCCCCCATCATCCATGGATGACAGCCACCCAGGAGAGAAATGTGCCATCTTTCCTTCAGCAGAAGCCATCCACAAAGGTCTGATGATGATGGCCGTCTTTTGGCAGGATCACTAGCAGGTGGAGAAGTCCATCCCCCTTGACTTGTGGAATATCAGGGTGATGCAGCCAGCGTCTTCCACAGCGTTTGGGCATATCCTGAGCGTGCTGGTGTGTATGTGCACATCTGTCAGTACCTTTGCATCTCTGTGTGTGTCTGTATTCAGTGCTGCCCTCTCCTGGACCAACGGTCATGCAGTTCTGGCAGGGGTGAGGAAGGGAGCTTTGCCTGTGCCACCCGGTCATCCCCCTGGCTCAGCGGTTACTCCCATTTCTTCCATCTCTAGTCCAGTTTGGACCTGGACGAAGCAGAGCGTGTGATGCTGGGAGTGAGAGAAGCCATGGACACTGTTGAAACTTGGCTTCTGGTCTTGCTTTGGGGGATAAAAGTGGGGTGATCCTTGAGGTCGCTCTTGCACAAATTTGCAAGGTGTTCTCCAGACCAGCAGAATTAGTGCAGACCCAGAGTCTCGTAAGCAGACTCCACTTAGATTCAGCCCCTGTGGACCTCTCAGTCAGACACCTTGAGTGGTTTCCTGAGCCACATTGGTCTTAACAAGGCTCTAGGGTCAGGTCTTCTAAAAAGACCTCTATTCCCCAGAGCCTGAACTTCCTATCTCTTCTGTTGTCAGAAGAAATCAGAACAGTGGTACTTGCTATGACAGAGGCTTCTAGAAAGACTCCTGCCTGGAGGCCCCTAAGAGTCTCTCCTCCCTAAATTAGAGCAAGAAAAGACATAGGGATGACGTTGGAGAGAGCTTAGTACAATCAGGACATCTGTCTTCCCCATGAAAGGATTTGTGTCCAGTGAAATTTGGGCATCCAGTATATCTAACGACAAAATTGGCTTAGGAAGAGAGATCAACAGTGTTGAAGGTTCATACCTAAGGCACTACGGAGATAGGCAAAACAGATTACTTAGTTCCCCAAAGACCCTGTGTTAGATTCAGGACCGAAATACATCAGTGGCTCAGCTTTCCTTCATAACCACACTTTTTCAAATGCTTCCTCAAAGAGCCTATGATTTACTATCACAGAAATATAATCTCTCTTATTTCCAAAGTTCATGTTGCCAAGTTCTTTTACACATGCAACTATTGTTGATGGCAGGTTTGCCCCACTGGGAAGTGACCAGAGCCAGTGGCAAGTGGGTTTGTGTCCTCAAATGCTCAAACGCTAGAGCTGTAAGAAACCTGAGAGCATTTCATCCAAGGGTTACAGCACACAGCCTGGGATATAATTACCCCAGTATCTTGCTGCGTTGAGCCCATAATATGAACAATGTGAACACACATATACAGAGCCGCCCTCTCCTACTACACTCCTGCTGCCAGCCTGCATCAGCCTACCTACACTGAAGGCTCATGGTGTGCATGACTTGCCCAAGGTCACCTAGCTGGCCATAGGCAGGCTTAGGACCAAACCTTGAGATACGAGCAAACATGGACTCTTACCGTGCACAGGAACCTGGACTCCCCAACACACACACACACACACACACACACACACACACATACACACACACAGGATCTTATTTTATCATTTTGTATTTCAACTTAATGTTTGGCATGCTGTGTTGCACAATAAGGGATTATTGGATAAATACATGAATAATGAATAAGGATTAATGGATTTTACTTTCTCCTGTGGTCCTTACCATAATCTTGTTTCTGAGTCCCAAGCAAACTCTGAGCCCCCCAAAACTTTCATATGGGAAGGGGAAGAGGAAAGAAAAGAATTTACATGTTAAGCTCGTTTCTGAATGTGCGATTCTACACCAGCCTCTTGAGTACATGTCATCACAACTCATCTCAGTTTAGTTTATTTTTATTTTCTTTTTTAGGGTCTCACTACTAGATCAGACTCATAGTGATCCGCCTGTTTACAACCTCCCAAGAGCTGGGATTATAGGCCCACACCACCACGCCCAGTCTCAATTGCTGTCTCAGCACGCCCTGGGGTACATGGCAGGCCCAGGGATCAAACCCCTGGTCCCTGTGCCTGCTTGCAGGTGCTTTAATCTGCTGAGCTATTGGCTGGCCCTTTATTTTATTTTAAAGAGGAAAAAAAAAAAAAAAAAAACTCAAATGATACCAATTTCAAACCAAGATTGAAGGAGAGTAGCAATGGTTAGTATGTTGCTTATTGTTATCTTCAAAGTAGTTGTCCAGATTATAAGATATAGGCATAAAAATTAACCAAACAATGTAAGCACAAAACTTGCTTTTCAATGAACTAATAGAAATTAGTAGTATAGCTGTCCTAACTACCTTGTGCTAATGTCGCTTTAAAATAAAATAATTCTAAATGAAGAGATATCCCAGAAAGAAGTAGGTCGACTGCCCCTGATGCCTGTAAACAAAGGGCTTTAAGAACAGCCGATTTGTGGCTGCCTGTTTTATCAGTCTCTGTTTCTACTTATCCCAAAAGATCTGAAAAAGAAACAACATCAGGACTTCTGAAAACCAAAAGCTCAGAACCCTGCGCATACAGTCTTCCCTCTTTGTGAAGCAGAGAAGCAGGAGAATATTAAGAGGAAGGCAGGAAGCTAAAAATATCTTCAAAGCTTATGCAAATTTGGTGCACAGAGAGACGCTGGCCTTTGGGCTCCAGCTGTTCTTAGGACTGACTTAGATGCCCTTGGCATGTAGATCCAGACAGTCTCAGAACCCGCCCACTGTTTGTAACCTTTTAAAAATCTTCCTAATTGTATTCTCTGTTCTTTAAATTTATCACCCTTGGGAGTGGAGCTACAATATGCTAATGAAGCCGTTGAAGAACCTCAGACACCCCTCCTCCCCTATCTCTTAGGAGACATGTCCAGGTCAGAGACATCCATCCTAGGAATAGCAGGTGCCTTTGAGGGGGGCTGTACCCCTCACCATTGACATGTTAATAGGGAGGCATCAAAAGATCACTCAATCAAGGCCAAATGAGGGCACCATTTCAATCAATAGCCCAGCTCACAAAAGCTCTCATGCCACTTACACTGCATAAACACAACTCCTAATTGAGAATTAAACAAACTTTTACCCAACGCAATTCTACACTTCACCCTTTAAAATAACACCAAGTTCAGAAAGACATTTGGCTTCATGATGCTGTCTGGAGGATTCTATACATTGAATTGGTATTTTCCTTCACAGCTGACATGCTGCCTTCCTGGTTCACATAGGAAAATGAGAAGGGTGTCACTTTTCCAAAGGCCACCGTGCTAAGTTAGGAGACTCTGGGTAGGAAAGAGGCTGTAACTGAGCAAATTTTAACCTTGGGTGACCCAGAGCAAGGCTGGGTCTTGGCTTCTTGTTTCCTACCAACACCTACTCAGTGCAGTTCAGCTTCTGAGTGTTCACTCAGAATTCTATTTGTCAGACTGAAGTCAAATGGCTCTTAATACACTGATGACACAGTATTACTGACATTAAGTGGATGACCGCGAACAGGTGCTCTATTCCTCTCAGAAAGAACAGCTCGATTTCAATTGTGCTAAATTCAAATTGTCATGCTTAACAGAGGTTCTTTGCGTAGATGGATAAGCTTCTGATAGCCCCATTCAACCAAGGCAATTCATTTCATTATCTTCAGGTTTTCCTATGGCCAGCTCATCCTGTGGACCCTAGAAGACCAGGCTTGGCAAAAATCATCCTTGTTCAGTAGAAAGATTAAAGTAAAATCAAGAATTCTAAATCTTTTCAGCCATTGTCACCTGATCCTTGCATTAAATAGTTACAATCCTTTAGATTACCACTGGACATCTGGCCAAGCTAACAAACTGACTTGTTAGTACTTTGATTTAAGTGCTTTTTCTTCAGAATGCTCATGACCCTGCTTCTTGATATCTTGGAGCTTTCTGTTGTCTTCTAGGGATGGGCTCAGCTCACCAGAGAAGATGCTGGTTCAGCCTCTTCCTGCTCACAGCTGCACATCGCTTCTCCCTTTGACAGTTAAGGCAGGCAGGTGCTCCTCTTCAACCCCCAGCAAGTATTTGCATGTGCATCACCAACCAGTGACTCAAAATCTTTGGCAAAAGATTGAGCCAAAGTATTCCCCAGCCTTTCATTCCTCTATTTAGAGATTTTCTAAATTGTGTTTGCCAACTGGTTTGACTGGGCACAGATATATGTGCAGGATCTCCTTTACCCTCATCATACATGGGTGCGCACACACACACACACACACACACACACACGGGGCCTATGAAGTGTGACTTTGAGTAGTTTTAGGTCGATTTTCACTTTCCTGGTTGTCACAGTCCCCACCACGTCTCACTGGCACATATTTGTTTGGCTTTCTTCATTGACCTAGTCTGTCTGGGCACTTAGATTTTATTTGTATTGTAAAATATTCCTATAAATTATTCTTTAAGATAATCCATGTTCCAATTATTGCCCAGACATAGATATAGATATAGATGTAGATATAGATAGATATAGGAGCAACAGGTGGTTTATTAAGCTATAGCTAGTGAGCAAATTAATCTGAAGCCATATAATTTCATGTCACAATCTCAGGCCATATGATTTCTTCCTCTGTCTCAAAGGGTACAAGAGGGGTCCTAGGGTTATCTATAGTTCTCCCTTTGCTGATGTTCCTTTCTGGCAATTGTTGGCTTCCCTGAGTACTTGATTTAGTATTAGAGAGAAAATCCATTTGTGACTGTTGTTAACACACTGATATCACAGAAGGCAAATGGTATTGATTATATTAATTGTACTCATGTCTATTAATAAACAAATGCTTATTAGTTATAAGAATATTAATTTAAATAAGCAATACATTAATTATCATGGTCCTATGTCTAGGGCAAAGATTGCTCCTCAGTATGATATTCTTTTTTGTTTTTTTTTTGGTGGAACTGGGGATTGAACTCAGGCCCTTGAGCTTGCCAGGTAAACACTTATTCCATTGAGCCATCTGCCCAGGCCCTAGTAATGATATTCTTGCCTACTGGACCTGGGCAAGGCTTCAGAATCCTTCTCAGCACCATGTTTGAAGATTTCATAAGTTGAAGTCGGTAGAGGGCTGTAACATATCTGATCTTGTTCTCCACAGCCAGGCCTCTTTCATCTTGCTAAGGGCTGAGAAACTCGGTGAAAATCCAGAACTGGCTGGTGCATTCCTGTGTTGTTGGCTTGGGCTTCCCACCAAGGTTTCACATTGGTCAGTCTCTTATTCATCTGACTGACAAGCGGTTGAGAGAAATGCCTGTTCTTTGCCTTTATATCCAGCAATTAATCATTTCATGGTTATTCTCTTTTTTACATAAAACCACAAGAAGCCCCAAACAATAGACAACCTATAGGATCGATCAGCAATGCTTTTTGAACTGAGGAGGGTCTTATGAATTGCTCCTTATAATCTTCCATTTAAGCTGAATGTAAGAATGCTTTCCCCCCATTTCCTGTACTCCAAGGAGCACTGTCTCTGGAGCTGAACAGGCTAATTTCCTTCAGTAGGTTGGCCTTTGTATGAGTAAAGCAGCAATGTCTTCGTAGAAATGTCTTCACACAAATAGGATTTAACACTATGAACTTAGTTTAATAAGAGAACAATGTCAAAAATTATATTTGCTCTTTTATAAGGTCATCTTGGAAAATGTTCTTTATATTATTTCCTGAGTTCCTCCTTGAATTAAGTACTAGTGAAGTAGATTGTCTTTCCTAATAAATGGATATTTTTGTTTTATTAAATAAATCCGTCATATTTCCTTCTTGCCTGCCAGTAAACTCACAGCTATATTTATTCCTCTGTAATAGTTCTCATCCTCAGGAAAATTGTTCTCTCCTTTCATTAGCGGTCCCTCTTACTCTCCCTTGTTGTGTATGTATCTTCTATTATGAATCATCTGTCTGCCTAAGATGTGAATATGGCCCTTTAACAGGAAAAAACATAAATAACTATTCCCAGGTGACAGAGCTTTAACTTCAGTTCAGTTCAAGGCCATATTCAGGGACTGAATTTTCCAAAACTGTGAACCATACAAAACTTCTTCTCTTAAACTGATTATCTCAGGTATGTTGCTATAGTAATGTGAAGAGGACTAATACATTAGTTAGCCCCTAATTATGGACTGCCCCCAAGTCCTAGAGGTCTATAGCAAGAGATTTGGGACTTTATGAAACAAAAGCCCCTGAGTTTCAAACCTCAATGGCTTGTCATTAGTTGGCATGCTTTGTTTGAGGACAATAACAAATCCCCAATCCAAACACTTGCATGATTTAAAACACAAGAAGATTTATAATTTCAATTTCTCTTCTGCCCCTAATAAATTCTGACCCTGAAAGAGAGCCCAACAAGAAGGTTAATGCATTTTAACATTAAGAACTCTATCGGATATCTGATTTGTAGACAGGCTGAGAACTGAGCTCCTTAGTGCACCTACCATAGACTCTATAAGGCATTATTTTGTACTATTATTAATCTATATTGTGTCAGAACAAGGCTAAAAACAAAGTTGTTAGCTTTAATAAGCTCTTAATTAAGAAATACCAACGCATAAAGAATATTTGCTGCAAGTAAAAGCAACTAACTTGACTATTTTTTTTGAAACTAGGACACAAATTTGTTCTTTTTATACTATACCATTATGTCAAGGGGCATATAATAATTAAAATGTATATTAGTTGTTTTCATAACATGCAAAACTGAAACAACTAAATTTATGTACCATACTTAGATCTGTAGATGAGTGTTGTGTGAAATTCTGTAGGCTCAAGACTTAAAGTCTTACAAAAGTGATTTTAAAGATCTTTTTAAAAAGTCTAAATTTTTGATGAATTTATCATTTTTTTTCAATTTTGTATCATGCTTTTGATGTTATAGCTAAGAAATAATTGTCTAACTCAAGGCCATAATTTGTTTTTGTTTTTTTTAAATTTTATTACAAACATACATCACAGATTTTCTAAAGAATAGCTGATTAACAATGGTTGACATATAATTTATTTTTATTGTCAAATCTGTTGCTTAGATTAATAGATATAGTTATGTAAGACTGGACACATGATTGCATATTACTGCTTGCTTTCAAGAAACCTTAAGTTTTGTTCTTGTATTTTTTCTTTTCTATTTTTTAAAAAAATGTGTTTTAAACAGAGTATAGTAATATTAATATGACATTAGAAACAGTACACATTTAGAAGACCAAGATGACAGGTATTCAAGCATGGCTTTTGTATCATACACTACTGTCCTTGATGTAGTTGCTCAGATTTCAGATATCAACATACATGCTTAGACAAGGTGAAAATTCTACATATTAACTACTATTTTCAAAAAATCTGATGAAAAATTTTAGTACAACCACCTCAGCCATTCTGCATATAAACTTGCATGTTTTCCCCCTACCTTTTTCCTATCCTTTCTCCTTTCTCTCATCTTCATTGTTTAATCCTTAAATTCAGTTTCTTTCAATTTTACTATGTCTGTAATACCTTTCACATTTTACTTCTTCTTTCAGATTCTTACATTAGGGAGACAATATGATATTTACATATCTCGGCCTGATTTATTTCACTTATGAGTATATCCTTTAGGTGTATCCACTTACTTATGAAAGGTTTGAGTTTGTCTCTTTTTGTAGCTGAATAATACTCCATTGTATAAAAATATCATATCTTTTTCATCCATTCATCAGGTGATGGGCATTTTGGTTGCTTCCAAGATTTAGCTGTGAGAAATTATGCTGTTATAAACATTTGTGCACATATATCATTGAGGTTTAATGTTTTTAGCTCTTTTGGGAAAATACTCAGAAGGGAAATAGCTAGACTGAATGGGATTTCCAGTTCTAGTTTTTTGAGGAGTCTCCACACTGATTTCCATAGTGGTTGTACCAATCTACATTCCCACCAGCAGTGGAGAAATGTTCATTTTTCCTCACAGCCTCTCAAGCACTTGTCATTAGATGATTTCTTTATGATAGCCATTCTTTCTGGGGTGAGATGGTATCTAAATGTTGTTTTAATTTGCATTTCTCAAATGGCTAGTGATATGGAGAATTTTTTCAGGTATTTATTTGCCTGTTGTATTTCTTCCTCTGAGAAGTATATGTTCATTTCAGATGCCCATTTTTGGATTGAGTCTTTAAATTTTAGGGCCCTAATTTTTTTTTTTTTTGCTCTTTATATATTCTAGATAGAAGACCTTTGTCTGACTGATTATTGGTTAAGATTTTTTCCAAATTCATGGGTTGTCTTTTCACTCCGTTTGTGATTTATTTTGATGCACAGAAACTTCTCAATAAAAAGAGATCACAGTTGCTGCTTCTTTGAATTATTTCCCATTAAGTTTGATTTTTGTTCATGAACTGTCTGCCTACCCCATATTCAAGATTTTCACCTACTTTCTCTTCCAGGAGATTTAATGTTTTTGTTTTAATGTTTAGATCTTTAATTCATTTTGACTTTAGTTTAGTGCATGGCTATTGCCCAGGGCTAGTTTTAGTTTTCAGCATGTGGTGAGCCAGTCTTTCTAACACCATTTTTTAAAGAGGCTGTCTTTCTTCCAGGGAACATGTTTCACCCCTTTGTCAAAGATAAGGTGGCTGAGTGTCTTTGTAGTTGTATCTGCGTCTTCTAATCTGTTCCATTGATCTAGAGGTCTGTTTTTTGCCAGTATATTTTATCACAGTAGCTTTGTAGTACAATTTCAAGTCAGAGACTGTAATCCTTGTAATGCCTCCTGCCTTGTCTTTGTTGCTCAATATTGCTTTTGCTATTCTAGGACTTTTCTGGTTCCAAATAAATTTTAGGAATATATTCTTTAGATCTGTGTGGTATGTTGGTGGTAACTTGATAGGGGTTGCATTAAATCTGTATAACAATTTTGGGAGTGGCCATAAATATTTTTGCCTTTCCCTCCATAAAATTAGTATAGTTTTAGGCTCTATGATCCAACCTTGAATTAAATTTCAAAAAATGACACAAAGTATGAATTAAAATTCTGATTTTTTTTCCTTTTGTTAGTGTCTTAGTTCCTTTCCTGTCATTGCTGAAAGGAAAGATCTACTTAGCTCACAGTTTGTGGATGTTTCACTCTGTAATCAGCTGGCTTCAAAGCATGTTGGTGTGGCAGAAGCATGATAGTTCATGGCTGCAGAGGACAGTAAATGCAACAAGAATTAAAAGGGAGGAGCAAGAAGAGAAGACTTTTCCCCTCCTTTATATTGTATGCAGGCTACCTGCCCAGGTTGGGTGTAGCACTCACATATATGATCCCAGCATTGGGCTATGAATCAATCACAAACTCTAGAACCCACCCCTGGGGCCGGGGAGATGGCTTAGTGGAATAAGCACTTCCCTGGTGTGGAGAGCTGCGTGCTGCCGCACCCCAAGATGGCGCTGGCTCCCGTCTTCCACCCCTTCTGGGGGTGAGTGCTCTCGTCGCTGTTCATTTCCATATGCTGTTCATTACC
>NDGN011316416.1:0-13674 GCA_002564285.1 Tympanoctomys barrerae | reverse complement strand
TTTTTTTTTTAAATAAACCACCAAGTTTCCAAGCCAGTCTGGTAAACCAACAGTACATTATACTGTGTGCTACTGAGACAGGAAGAAAGCTGGAGAAAGAGGAGAGTGAGAAAGGATGGCCCTTCCTCACATGGTGACAGAGCCAGCCTTGGCTAAGGGTTCAAAGAAGTCAGTGAGTGTGCCCTGGGCTTCTCTCACTTTTCATTTTCTGCCCCCGCCCAGGACTCCAGCACTCCCTCCTCTTACCCTGCTACCAGGCGTCCTCTTCTTTCCGCTGCTGCTGTCTGCTCCTCAGTGGTGATGACAGTCACAGGTGGAGAGTGCTTGCCAAATGATGCAGGTCCTCCTGTGGTGCTTTAGTTTTCAGGCATTTTAAAAAACTTGGACAATGATGTACAGATACTTGTTCATTCAGATTTCTTCATCCTACTGTTTTTATATTGATAGCCAAATGTATCCTTGTCCTTCATCTTGTGAATAAAAGTGACTCTAGGGCTGGCAGCTAACAGGGTATTCCATTCATCCTAGACTTGCAGAGCTCTAGCTTAGGTGCTGCTTCCTCAAGAAATGCCAATCTGTTTTCACCATGACCTCAATAACAAAGGCAGGTTCTCCAGCAGTGCGGAGGCAAGGAGCCTGACATCTCCAGCATGATGTCTTACCTCATATGAACAAACAGATCAGGCCCAGAATGCAAATCCTAGAAATATGTTTCTAAGCACCTCCAGTCATGGTGCTGGGGCCACCCCTCCCCCCTGTACAGGGAACTCTGGCCTGGAACATGCCAGCCTGTCCCCCCAAGCACTGAGCACCTTCAACAGGCACGTGATTCCTCCTGAGTTCAATGCTATGTGGATTTGGTTTCTACTATTGTAGAATTCTGGCAAAGAGGAAAAATAGTTCTTTGCTCTTTTGTGTTCAGTTTTGATATTTCAGACTGTAAAAGGCTTTGGGTGATTTGTTCCATGTGGTAGCAGTAGTTTTATTAAAGCAGCTGCACTGAAATGCACTTGGATTTTCTTTGCTTATCAGACAAATGAGTATTCTGTAAATCCAAAAGGATTGCCAGTGTGCTAGTGGATTTACTATACAGCAACATTTTGTATTTGGTCTGCATTTATATTTGGTCAACATTGAAAATAGCTTGTATAAGTTAATCTTGATTACCATCCAGATATTTTTAAATGTTCTTTACATTAAAATTTATGTTGTATTTTTACATCTTGGGAGGGCTTTATCTATTTTTCTAAGTCAGTCAACTGTACTTTAAGAAACATATTTTGTATCTACTTTTGTAACTTCACCTGAATAAAATATATTGAAAGTAAATGTAAAGGATGTGTCTCAACACACTTCTATTGATGTGGGAACTGGAGAGTTTTGCTGGTTCTGTGAACTCTTGAGTAGAACTTAAATTTGCAATGTTATCATTGGATATAATTTAGTAGCCAAAAATTTTTTAAGCTCTTAAGGAGAAATTCCATAATAAACTAAATGCCAGAACCCCACTCCCAAAACACAAGCTGCTTTTAATTATCATTACTGACACCCTCCCCAGAAATAACAGACATAACTAGGCTCCTTCTCTCCTACCATGCTAGATCTCTTTTTGCATATTGTTGACTGGGGAAAAGAGAAAATGGGACTTAATAAACCTTGAAGTTGAGTAGTAGCACATAACCTTATAACTTTCCATGCCCCAAACAGTTATTTTTCATTATTGTAGGAGAAATATTAGCAGAATTAGCTTTAGACAAATTACCGTTGATTTCTAGATTTGAAGTAGCAGTGCTAGAGTTGTTTTGACCTTTTTATTCAGCAGGGTTAAAAAATGAATGTGACATATTGGTTAATGTTCAATTTGCATAAAACAAGCTAGTAATTGGTTTGGGATTTTTGTTTCTTTCAGACATAAAAGTGTAAGAGTGAAGTTTGTAAGCGTATCTAATGGCTGAATCTCTGAAAGGTATTTCAGACTTTATTTTAAAAGGTAAAACAAAACAGTAGATTAACCCAAATAATTATCTTTGGGCCAGTTGGGCTTTACAGTGCCACAGCCAGAAACAGTGTTCAAAAAGGGCTGGGGCCCTCTGCAAATCCCAGAGTACCTTATCTCCCTTAGGGATGGTTCCTTCAGCCTGCACCATTATCAGTGACCACTAGATGTCAGTGTCCGCTATGAGGCCTCAAAGCTAAGTGCCTCTGCCCTGGCCCTCTGTGCTGTCAATCAGAAACTCCCTTGGATGCCACTGTCCTGCAGCAGAGGGGACTAGGTTTTACTTGGGGCTGTGAAGCTTATGCCACAATTGAAAGATGGTAGATAGTCCATCTTTGCACTGGCTGCCATCTAAGCCCATTCTTCCTGTTCTGGGGGGGGGGGAGATGAGTTTTCAGCTGAATATAAGTAACTGATGTAATGGCTTAGCTCAGTTGACTTTTGGTAGCCACTTGCTAAGTGAAGGGAGATTATTGGTTTAGATTCAAGCCAAGCTCCTTAGCGTCAGCCTGTACTTTGAATGTCACTTCCTTAGGGGAAATGAGCCTGTTTTACGCAAGTCTAGTAGTATGTTATTTCTCATGTAATTCTTTCAGCAGTCTGGGGAAGTGGTAATGCAGAAGTAGCTGGTCTTTCAGTGGTTTTTACAAAAGCTCTGACAGATTCAAAGAACTAGTACATAGCAAACTTGTCTAGATTTAGATTGCATTTGCAAAAATTAACATGTTCCTGAGTGCTAGGAGGCTCTATTTTTAAAAATGGCTACAATTTTAAAAAATCATCCTAATGAGGAAGAAAGGAGCTTCATCTAAAGAGGGCCTACCTAAGGAGTTTTCTGCCAATGTAAATACCTTTGTGAAAAGTAGGAGTCATGGGCCAGTATAAATAATTCATAGCAAAAAAAATGTGGGAAGAATCCTGGGAATAAAGACATTTTAATCATAACAAAGTAAAACTTGTCTTTTGCTTTTACCCTAAAAGTTATACCTGAACTGTTATATTAGGAAGGCCAAGAGTGATGAGGATTTCCTGCATCCTTCAAAGATTCAAATTCAATTCCAACCTGTGGCGCTCCAGTTGCTCTAAGAGTCCTGTTCAGTAACCACTGTACATGCACTTTCTGCTCCCTGCTGTGTACTGGTGATGTAGATAACTGAGCAAAATCCTGAACGTACGTGGCCTACGTGCCATCTGGGTATGGTGGTGCGCACACCTACAATCCCAGTACCTGGGAGACTGAGGCAGGAGGATTACCATGAGTTTGAGTCCAGCCTAGGCTACATAGTTCATGGGCAGCTTAAGAACCTGTCTCAAAAAATTCTAACGGTCCATAAAGACAGTACAAATGTAGATGTTTCAGGCCTGACATTTTGAGTTACCAGAGGTGTCTCCTGGGGAAACAAGGTTGCACTGGCATAGAAGATGGGCATTTGTATAGCCAGTGTTATGGCATAGGGTGAGGAGGAGGAATGTTCCAGTATTCCTGAAGCTTAAGCAGCAGCAGAACAGGCAGGGATTAAATTATGAAGGCTGCACTATTGCTGGTTAGGGGATAGTGAGGGATTTTAGGTAGTAAAAGTTTTCATTTCAGAAGGCTTTGTCAGCCATGTGTAAACTTAAGGGTAAGGAGACGCAGAGAGCCAGCAATTCAAAGTTGGATTATGTGGGCACCTGTTAAATCATGGGGAAAGAAGGTTGGCCATGCAGATACCCCACTTTTAATAAAGTATTTGTCACAAATACAAATCAGTGTAGTCAGGGCTGCTTATTTAAAACTAAGAAGCAGCAAACTCAACCTGATTGAGTGCTTATTTCCAGGGCTTTTGCTTCCTGTTGCCCAAGTAGTCAAACATCTGCCATCTTTTTTTTTTTTTTGTATTTAGTACATGGCAAAATAATAATAATAAATAACTTTTTGGGCTGGGGAGGTGGCTCAGTAGAATAAGCGCTTGCTTGACAAGTGCAAGGGCCTGATTTCAATCCCCGGTTCTGCCAAAAAATAAAAATAAAATGTATTTAGTATATGATCTCACTATGTAGATCGGACTTGTAATGATCCTCCTGTTTACAGCCTCCCAAAGTGCTGGGTTTACAGGCGTGTGCCGTCTTAGGCCTGCTTTCTTCTGTATGTTTCATTTCCATGGCAGTTCTGTCCACATGGTCGCAAAGACGATTGCCAGCAGCTCCAGGACTTCTACTACTTTAGCATCATAGTTGAAAAAGTTCATTTCTTCAGTTCCCTGTACCGACTGTCACTGTGTTGGCTCAAATCACATGACAATCCCTAAACCTCCCTTCTCTTGAGCTAGATCTTATGTCCTCTCAAGAGCTGGGGATGGGTCTGCCTTTCTCAACCAGAATATGAACAAACAGCTTTTTTTTTTTTTTTTTTNGGACAGTTTTGTGTCAAAAAGTAATAAAATTTAAAAGTTAACATATTACCTTACTAATAACTTTGAGTCACGTTGGCAATGTACTAACAGTAATGCAAAAATGATGTGGGCTGGTGCAGAGGAGTCACAGTACTGGAATGAATGTGTATTTTTAATCAATCACTAAACAGCAAGTGTGCCCATGCACAACCAAGTCCAACGGTTAAAGCTGAGAAGTGCTGCGTAGTGCTAAGCCCCAGGCAAACAAATACAGCTATAGTGAGGGCGTGGCTGTTTCTCAGCCTTGACTCTGTGACTACTCCAGAGAAGGGCCAATGTGCTGACGTCCATTCTTCACAGCTTCAGGTTGCCTTGCAGTCGCAGGAGTCCCCAGTTTGCGGCCCCAATCTAGTTTTCTTCTAAGTAGTGTCTGGCAGGACCTTGAATTCGGTCAAATCCAAAACAACTTCATTAGCTTCCTCCCCCATCTATCTGTCCCTTTCTTTGTCCAAGGCTAAAACCTGGAAATCGCCTCCAACCTTCTTCACCGCCCCCCTATATCCAGTCCCTCTATTCTAGTCACCTCCCAGAGTCACAGGTACCTGCCCCATCCTTTCTGCAGCTGGGTCAGTTCAGGTCCCTCATTTCTCACCTGCACTATGCATTAGCTTGGGGGCTGTGTCTGCCTCCACTTGGACCCTCGCCCGGCCCGCAACCGAAGTCAGGACCAGGTTTTTGCAGCGCAAATCTGAAAGCCACTTCTCTGCTTAAATCCCACCTCGAGTCCCCTTACTTGGGCGGAAACCCTTGCTCCTCAGGTCGGGAGCCGGACGCCAGACGAGTCGTGAGCAAGGTTCTCAGGTGCGCTGGGGCCCTCGGGTAAGACGGCGCGCCCAGAGTCGTGAGGGCGGAGGACCGCACGGGAACCAGACCCGGTAGGCTGGAGGAGCTGGCGAGGGCGGAGGGCTGCCAAGGCCCGCAGGTGCTGCAGTTCTGGAGCTGGTGTCCCCGGGGCAGAGCGGGGCGGGGGCGGGCGGGGCCCGGCGGGGGCGGGGCGGGGCCGAGTGAGGGCGGGCCGGTCGGCGGCCTCCGGGCGGCAGGGGGCGGGCTCACCCGCGGGAAGCTCTGTCCTCTGCCCGCGCCTTTACCTCGGGCTTGGGCCTCGTCGGCCGGGCATGGCGGCCTGGAGCCCGGCCGCGGGGGCGCCCCTGTTCCAACGGAGCCGCAGGGTGAGCGCGCGGGCGGAGCCCGCAACGGGCCGGGACCCCGCCGTCTTCCTCTCACTCGGGTCGCGGGTCGCAGGCCTGGCGCGCTCGGCAGGGATAGAAGCGGGGTGCGGGTCAGGCGCACAGGCAGCGCACAGCGGGCACGGGAAAGAGAAATGCTGGGTTTTGGAGCAGGAAGACGTAGGACTCACGGCCCGGGGCCCAGGGGTGGGTGCGGGTCACTGCGGAGCTCCGGGCCCTGAACCTCTGACCTTCAGCCTCCAGAGCCGCAGCCCGAGCAGAAGCCTGGCGGAGGGCGCTGCCACGCGCTGCTCACTTCCTCCCCCGCTGCCTCGTCCTTTGCTTCACGCCACCCGCTTTCCTCTTCTCGCTCGCTTTCCTGCTGGCCTTGAACCTGCCCCGCCCCACTGAGGCGTCCACCGTGACCGGTCACCTGGACCCTCGTCGGCCTGTCACAGGCGCTGTCACAGGCCGGCTAGGACGATAGGCTTCTGCAGATCCTACGGCCCCTCGTGTTGGCTTAGCCTGCCTGCCGTGGGGTCAACCCCCCCAACACACACACCTCTATCCCCAGACGCAGCCGCCCGCCCCCGCGACGCCTCCCAGGCTCACAGTGTGCAGTTGCTGTCCTCCATACAGCAAAGACCTCTAGCCCCAGACTCTTCTGACCCATATTTCTCCTGCTCAGCAGGCTTGTTTGCTGAGCCAGTGAGCATGCCCTTATCTGCTCATTCATCCTCCATTCATCCGTGCCAAGGGCCCCGAGGGCCTCCCCAGGGTCAGCCCCAGGAAGTTGCCATAGCAGGAGAGACAGCCAGTGCACAGCTCTGAGACGCCTTAACAGTACCAGCACCCGGGCCTGAGGACAGGCGGGACTGAGAGGTGACAAAGTGGCACCTTCAGCACCAGCACTTGCCAACAGCCATAATGGCGTGTCACCCAACCCCCATCCCCAGGTGGAAAGCAGCACCTGGTGCTCCTCCCTTCCTAAAGCCTCCCACCTGGGGCCCAGATCGCTCAGTGGCATAAGTGTCTACCTGGCAAGGGCAAGGTCCTGAGTTCAATTCTATTACCCAAAATAACAAAAACCCCAAACTAAAGCCTTCCACTTGGGGTTGCTCCTGAGCTGCTGCTCCAGGCACTGTTGCCTGCTGCTTGCTCCACTGCTGGAAGGCCACTTCACTTGGGTCACAATGCCTGTCTAAAACGCCCAAAACCTCTAGCCTGGCATTCAAGTCCTGCCATACTCCAGTTTCAGCCCTAATGAGCATATATTAGTCCAGCCAGGTGTCTGCTCCCCCAGTTTTCTATTCCTTCCCTTCTAAGGGTTCAGACATGTCCCTGCTGGAGTTCTGCCTTCCATGGTGGCCATCCAGGAAGGGGGCATTGTTGATGGTGGTGAATAAAAAATGTTCCTTCTTCAGCTTGTTTCATAGGACTCAGTCTCTTCTGTCCCTTGAGTTGGTGCATGGTGTGTAGAGGGCTGCTGGCATGGTGGTGAGGACACACTTTATGGGGCTGGGTGCCCGATAGTCAGGCAGAAAGGGCTGTAGAGCACAGTGCTAGCATGATGGGTCTGAGACAGGCTGCCTGGCCTCTCTCCTGGCTCTGCGTCTTGCTAGTAGGTGCAGTCTTGGTCATATTCCTACATGCTTCTGTTTCTTTGTCTGTAAAACTGTCATAGGGAGTTAAACACCTGTTGAAAAAGGCCTTTAGCTTGGTCTCTGCAGTCAGTGTTGTTTGAAGTTACACTCCTCAAAAATCAACCACAAAAATCTATTCCATGTCCTGGGGAACCAAATGGTCACCCAACACCATATAGCCCCTCTGACAGCCTGTGGCTGTGTGGGTGGAATGGCTGTGGGGGCCCGCCTAGTGACCAGCCCTGGGGGGCAGTGGCACCTTGCTCTGTCATAGCCCTCTTCTCTGTTCTTTGGCAGCTTCCTCTTGTCTACTGTGTGCATCGATTGTTTGCTTCCCAGACCGAGGGGGAGCTCAAAGTGACTCAGGTTCTCAGAGAAAAATTTCCTCAAGCTACGGCTATCAAGGTCACTGACATTTCAGGTAAGGCTTTCTCTTACCCTTCCTGAGGAGCTTTGGGAAGATTTTGCCCTGAGAAGGGGCAGAGGGCTAAGAGACTTGGAGGAGGGAACTCATTGCCAGTGAAGAGTCAGGAATGTCAGACAGAACCTGAGGAGACAAGGCTCAGCTGCAGGGATCCAAGGTTGCCTACCTGGGCCTGCTTGGACAAGGACTCTCAGTCACTGCAGACCTCAGGTATACAGTCTCTTATGTGACAGCAGTATGGACCTCACTTTAATTTTCCCATTAGTCTGTCTCCTAGAATGAAGTTCAAATGGTTTTGTCAACTGCTGTACTTTCCTCAGGAGTAAATAGGGCCTCAAGGGCAAAGGACCTTTCTACCCCCTTCCATCCAGCAAGGCCCCGCCCTCCCCAGTTCACACTGGCTGTGTTTGGTGTGCAGACTCCATACCCGCAGGAGAGGGAAGATAGGCCCTTTATCCCGTTACACACAGGGACAACATAGCTGGGGACAGCTAGATAGGGGTCCAGCTGAATTGCCACACCCAGAAGACTAGGCCATTCTGTAGCTCACTGGCTTCCCAAAGAGCATAGTATTTATACAGATTGGCAGAACATTTTGAGAGGATTTTATTCATGCAACTACAGGAAGCTCATGCAAAGATCTGTTGGAATTGAATATCAGGTAAGGGCTCTGCCAGTCCTGGAGCAGCACTTAAACTTTGATGTTACCAGCTCTGTACCTGCCTCAGGCCCAGGGCAGACTTGGAACTTGACCTTCAGGATGGCTGTGCTCAGCCCTGGATGAAGTATAGAAAGGTGGTTGTGATGTGATTATAGATATATAGTTTTTGGTGGTATGGTAGTAGTGGGTGTTGAACTCAGCACTGTGCATTCCCTCTTTGAGATAGTTTTGCAAAGTTGACTAGGAACTTGTGATCCTCTTGCTTTAACCTCCTAGAATGCTGGGATTGCAGACATATACCACCAGTCTCTGGCCTATCACTTAATCCCTGAGGCAGGCCAGAGAGAGAATTTTTCTTCCCCAAGGTATGTAGGTCATAGAAACTCTAACCTTCTCACACCCATCTTGGTACTGTCCACAGAGACTCTCTGATGGTAAGGTCCCCATTTCAGAAGGCCCTTGTCTGAGGAGAATCAGGCTGGCAACCTTGGCACCTCCAACTGGGCCTTGCCCGCAGCCCACACAGAAGGATTGCTGCCTAGAGAGGTCATGAAGAATCAGAACAGACTGAGTTGCCCTAGTTCCCATAAAAGTGAGCACAGGGAGGTTCTGAGTGTGGCAGCCTACGGAAAGCAGGGGAGCTCTGCACCCCTAGCCATACCTATCTTGTGCATCTCTTCACTTACCATAAAGCAGTGTGTGTATTCATTGTGGGCTGCTGAAGCAAAGTGATCAAACTCAAGGAGCGGGTTTAGGAACTTCAATTGATAGTGGTCAGAAGCACCAGTCAAACAACCCAGGGCTTTGTGACCAGCACCTGCTGGTAGACGGTGTTGGAACTGAATCTGATTAGTGAGTGCCTGGGGGTCTGCTGCTGCAGGACTGCCTGCTTGCTGTGTGGAGAGGCCCCCACAGGTGGGTCACGGAAATTGTCCGTGTTGCGAGCTTGTAGCAGGAGAAACCGAGTGTGAGAGGGTTTCCCTTCTCTATCTTTACTCACTGAGGTTGGGAATCTGTATGCAGCCAAAATGTTGACACTGTAAGGGAAACAAAATGAGTCAAGTGTGGGGCGTACACCTCAGGAGGCCGAGGCAGGAGGATCACCATGAATTAAAGGCCAACCAGAACTGCATAGTGAGTTTGACCACCTGGAACTACATGAGACCCTGTTTCCAAAAAGCAGAACAAAGCCCGTTGGATAGGTCTCACTTCTCGTGTGGTGGTCTGGTGCTCTTGGCACAGCCTGGCCCCTGTTGGGTGCCAGCACAGCTCACACATTATCCTCAGGAGCTGCACACTTGGGCTGGGCTAGAAGGGCCCACCCCGAGGGCCTTGTCTTAGGTGGCATTCCACCCAGCAGGTGCTAGCCCAGCCCCAGGTGCCTCCCAGCTCAGGGACCTTACTGGGTCCCTGGCCCTCACACTGCTTTGTTCTTGTCTTTTGGATGAGTTTACACACACAGATTTGAAACTGAATGTTAGTGCATTTCTGCACTTTCAAAAAAGCTTATTCCAGGTCCCTTGGAAGGTGCAAGACTAAAACAGCCTTCCCACCCGCCTACTCCCGTGGCATTTGTTGGCCACATTCCCTACATTTTCCATGCTCTGCACCTTTGCTTTCCTGTCCACAGTAATAAGTGGGGCAGCGCAGTGGCCTTGCAAAACAAAGCCCCTTGGGTGGAGGCAACCTGCCAGGAAGGTGTACAGTCAGGCAGGAAGCTGCAGTCTTCGTTTACACCTCTGGCTGACTTTTCTGATGCTGAATGACAGTCTTTGAGCCATCTGTATCACACAGTACACCTCAGGGACACATGGGCCGTGGCTGCCATGCTTAGTAACTGAAGCCCTTTTTGACTCGTGTTTGTTTTAGGAGGCTGTGGGGCGATGTATGAAATTAAAATCGAATCAGAAGAATTTAAGGAGAAGAGAACTGTGCAGCAGCACCAGATGGTTAATCAGGTCAGTGGCAGTATGGCAGTGCTTTGCCTCTGGCACCTTAGGTCTGCTGAGGGGGCGTGGTGGCTTTCACTGTTGGTGCATCAGGAGAGCAGGGAGGGCTTGAGACCTCAGCAAGATCTAATCTGGGACTCTCACAATGAGATCGTGGGCAAATATATTTTATTCAAAATTAAAACCAAGCCACCTAGTGAAAGGAACTTGGCCAGTACTGATTGAGAGATTGCAGGCAGTCAGGAGAGCTGGCCTATGTTTTCTGAGACACCTCTTCAGGAGAATTCAACTTTACTTCAGAGGTCATTCCCCATCCCCACCATCCCAGCATTGATTGTCTTATCACAGGAGAAGAAGGTGGGTAGGAAGGCAAGGTCCCCAGCCCAACCTTCATAGTTTGTTGGGAGTACGCTGAGGCGGGTGAACGTACCGGTGTGGTCATGGGGACTTTTGGATGATGAAGTTTGAGGACTGTTGGGCTTTAACAGGCTTACGTGGTAGGAACAAAAGTGAAATTTTAAGAGCAGATCCATTGGCCTGGTGGGTTGGAGCTAGCACCTCGCATTGCCCTGCTCAGGGTGTGCTGGGCACTGATGCTCTGACAGGCACCCACTGCAGAGGTGGCAGCCCTGGGAGTGATGAGACTCCACCGCCCAGGCCTGTTCCCAGTGCCCTGTGTGTGTGGTCTGTAGGAGCAGGACCCCTGTCTGGCACAGTGACGGTCTATCTGGTTGGGGCCCTAAGTGAAGCTTTCCTCTGCAATCTTGCCTGGTGCTTAGTAATGGAATCATAGACTCCGATTCTCAGCTCGGAAGGCCATGAAAAGGCGACCTGGCCTGGATCTTGCCACAGTCCCCTCCCACGCCGACTCCCCAGGGACAGGGTGGCCCTGCTTCCTTGGTTCCCTCCAGGAGTGGACTGTCATTCTTGGGGGACTTGACATGGACCTTGGCCTCTGCATTTGCTCAGGGCTGAGCCCCAGGGAGGCAGACTGAGAAGTGCTTCAGCAGGGGCACCCCACATTGGGCCTGGCTCTGCATGGAAGGAGCTAGCTTAACAAGCTGCTGCCCCTCCCACCCCAGCACCTGCCCAGTCGCCACCTCCACCTTTGACTTCCCCTGCTCATAGCCCTTCCTTGGGTCCTGTTGCCCACAGAGCCTGGCCCAGTTTCCCAGCCTAGGACTTTCCCTCCTCAGGGTAGTCTGCCTGTGTCTACCCCATGCGCCTAACGGGAGGCCACGCTTCCCTCACAGAGCCTCCCAACCTCTGCCCTGGGACTCTGTGGCCCTGTCTCTTGTGCGTGTTCTACTCCACCTAGCACCGCCAGGATGCCTTGTCCCCAGCTCCTCCCAGCAGTGTGGCAGGGATGCCGTCTTGTGCACATCTGCAGCAGAGTGGAGTCACAGACTGACATGCCACCACTGTGGCCACAGGTCTGCTTTTGTTAGCTGTTATAGTACTTTGTCACTTTCCCACGCCTTATCTGTATGCCCAGCACCCAATTTAATGCTGTGGGCACAGGGCTCAAATTGTCTCGCCCAGGGCTCTTCAGCCTGGTCACTTCCCCTCACAGGGCCTCAGCTTCCTCAGTTGTGAAGTGATTCCTGCAATCTCTGAGGTTTCTGTAACCTAGAGCAGTGGCACAGTGGTGTGCTTGGGGTCCACCCCAGGGCTGCAGAGAGTGGGGAGGTGGTGTTGGGAAGAGGGAGTAGGTAAGCCGGAGGCACCAAAGCCAAGGTGGTTCCTAAAGGCATGACTGGCCTTCTCCCTTAGAAGGAATCTGTAAGGAGGGAGGCTGGCTGAGGCCCAGGTACAGACATAGGGACAGCCTCCAGGGAGCAGCCTGGGCCTGCAGCGAGGAGTCCCCAAGGACTGTGTACTCTTGCTCAGCTCTGTCCTCAGGCTTTTTCCATGGACATTTCTTGCTTGTCTGCAGAGTTGAGTGTCTCCCCTGTAAATGTAGGAATGAGTTGTTTTGCTGGCCAAGTGGGACCTCAAGACTCCTGGGCTCATATCCTGACTCTTACTCGCTTGCTGACTTTGTATCAGCAGTAGAGTTTTGATGATAGATAAATAAGAAGGAGAGGAGGGAGGGGGAGAGGAGGAGGAAAGGAAGAGGGAGGAAGAGAGGAGAGGAGGAGAAGAGAAGAGGAGAGAGGCAGAGAGGCAGAGAGGCAGGCTAGAAAAGACTAGCTTTTTTCTAAAGATCCTTCTGACTCTGTAAACCTGATTACTACAATTAAATTCTCTTTGTTCTTAATAGAGACCAGCACACAACATAATCAAACCAAGGGAATGAATTGATGTATGTATGAAATCACCTGGCTTGTGGCATGCCTACATACAGAGTTTTAAACAAATTCCCCTGCTTGCTGTCTCATTCCATCTTCACTTTCAGCTTGTCTCTCCATGTTGGCCTCATCTTCTAATGAGGATGAGTTTTCTCTTAGTAGAGAACATGGTTCCCAGTCACCTCTGGTTAACCACCTCTGGTTAACACTATTCCAGCCTGGTAACCCAAGAGTCAAGGCTCCATACTGAGATTCTTATTGGAGAGAGATTCTTATTGGAGAGATTCTTATTGGAGTAGTTTGGGTCACATGCCACCCATGAGCCAGTCATAGGCTGGGCCAGTCAGGCTTACTTGATAATCCCAGCAGAAGGGTGGAATTAAAGTCTGATAAAGACTTCCTAAGAGAAGGGAGATTGCTGAGCAGACTGGTAACAGAATGTCCACCCACCTTGAGGTTTTGGTGTAGTGAAGGACACCAGGGCTAGGGATATAGCTCAGTGGCAAACTGCTCACCTGGGAAGTGTGAGGTTATAAGTTTGATTCCAGGTATGAAAAATTAAAGGACTCCTCTCCTGTGTCTGGACAGTGCACTTGAGCCTTCCAGGCCACCTCCAGCCCTGTAGCTTTCCTCTCTCCCAACAATGTGGCCACTCTGGTTACTTCATTGTGATGGGTTGTTCAGATTTGCGTTCTGACAGTGTGGCCTTAAACAAGCCTGAGAATTTCCCATGTGACTTCAGTTTCTGCCCTACAGTAAAGTCAGAACATTTATGGTAATTGGTGGGGTAATAAAGAACAGCTGCTCATTGCCTAAAATAGAAGATCATAGGAAACAGCCTGCCTAAAGGTCATTAGGGGCAGGGTGAAAGGTTACACTACATTCATGTCATGGGATACAAAGACTGAGGGAACATTTTGTGCCAGATTTAGACAGATCGCCAAGATAGATGGTTAGAGAAAAAGCAGTGCAAAAGCAGTGTGTTTGGAATGTTAAGCATTTGTTTGTGCTTGTAAAATAGAGTGGGGTAAAAAACAACAACAACAAAAAAGGGCCGGGGAGATAGCTCAGTAGAATAAGCACTTGCCTGGCAAGTGCAAGGGCCTGAGTTC